>VCJA01002455.1:10033-22395 GCA_024139275.1 Backusella macrospora
GAATAGGAGAGAAAGAAAGATGATAAAAAAAAAAGAGAAGAAGAAGAAGAAGAAGAAGCAATATCAATGCGACTTACTGAGAGTTTATAAAAGAAGAATGGATACGTATATATTTGTATTCAGCCACTAATTTATAAACTTACAATGTATCTTCAATCGAAACATGCAATACATGTATAGTATGACTCTGTTATAAAATGATCTACAAAACAATGATTCTCAATTCAGTAAACGCTATTCGAACTAAATTAGGATTTTGGCATCTGCGCAGTGTAACAACCGTAAATATAAGTGCCTTTATCGCGATTTTTTTGTTCTCAAAAAAAAAAGGGCTCTATTTATCGCCCCATTCTATAATTTACGAGACAAATAAATATAGCTATTTTAATATATCACATATACTCTATACTTCAAATCAAAATCGTGTAGAAATATATAATAAAAGAATTATATTTATACAACTTTTGTCCATTGCTTAAGTTGATGAAAATAAAAATGAGGCAAAGACTTAGGATTGACGCAGGCATAATGGAAACGGGTCGATTATGTGAAAGTAGACCAGTTTATCCTATTTGAATCAATTACACAAAAAATGTTGTATATAGATAACAAAAAAAAAAGTGAGAAGAAAACAGAAATGGACACTTGTAAAAGAAAAAAAATACCAAAAATTAGTATATTACACGTATTGTTTGTTGTTATCGTCAACTTAGCTTTTCCTATTCTTCCTTTTATTTCGATTTTGTGGAAAAATTAAGGCTTCTTCATTGAAATAAAAAAAACAATAAAAAATAAATAAAGTAGAAGTCAAATTAAATTCCTTCTTAGCGTTGTAAACAACGTCCACCTAACTCAGGCTAATCTGAAGTACTTAGCTACTGATTTAATATCCGTCACAAACACTAAGGAATGGAACATGCGTTTGAATAACATTAAAAATCAGATCATAAGATATTATTCAACCAATATATTTACCTGATAATAAGACAACCAAAGATTTCTCATCAATATAAAAAGAGCTCATAATTGTAAATAAAGAAAAAATCAATTTTGTCAAGTTTGATAATTATAACTGTTTCCTTTATTAATTCTTGATAATATATAACACTCAGGATTGAATTCTTTATTGATCTTTTTGGATAGAAAATAAGGATGTATTTATACTAATTTTTGATTGATATTTGTTTGTCCTGGTTACAACAGTGTTAAATACATGCGGTTATACTAGCTATGGAAATCTGTGATACAAATGCTATGTGGATTTTACCACAGACTTTTATCAAAGACATTTGGTCTTTTAATACTGTTCTACATAGTGTTCATGAAAACATGGTTAGTATTGATTTCAAAAAGGCGGTTACATATTTATTGTGTTTTATAATAATTACATACTAATGTAAGATATACATCACGATCAGAGATGGGTTTTTTTTATGTTATCAACATTTTAGCATATTCTGGGCAAATTTATGTAATTAACTTAGAGAGAGAGAGAGAGAGAGAGAGAGAGCGTTTTGTTCTAGCATAAAACTAACAATTTTGTAGTTAAGTAACATCATTTTTGTAATTTTTTAATAAAATATTATTATCTACTTGTCTTGACTTGAATCAAATTAAAACCCATGCTAGTATAATTATTAAAACAAGAGTCATGGTCTATTATATTAACTATTGATTTATTTATTTAAAATATTAATGAGAAGAGGACCACACCACTATTGCTCCTTAAAACTAAAAGATGCTGGAGTTTTTTTTTGGTCACCCACGCTTTTATTTGATTTGACTATATCATTAATAGAAGTAATAGCCTTCTTGGTAGTACCTCTGTACTATCCCTGGATGCTGGGAGTATAGTTTTATTGCTTGATTGATCCATGTTTGAAAAACAAATAGATAGAGAGATGAGTTGAAATGTTTTTTTATACTTTTTTTTATTAAAAAATAACTATAGTAACTGTTTTGAAAAATAAATTATCATACAGATATTGATTGGTACTACCTAGTACTATATGATAACTTACTTGTAGTACATGCTATATTATATACCTCTTTATCATGTAAATTGAGCTTATGAAATATCTTGCTAAATCAAAGGTATGTTTTATATTTTACATCTTTATTGAAAATTTTAAAAATTATTATTATATCAGTATTAAATTTAACGTAAACCGGCAGGTAGATAAAATGAGCTAAAGAATAATGATCACGGAATGAAATTGAAACGGTAAGACAATTAATTAAACATATATATATATGCGTTGATATTATGATGTCCATGTATAATCATTATTGAGCTGACAGGAAATATATTTATTATAAAGAAAATAATAGATCTAATGGGAAAAAAAAATACTGCCAGCAACTGTTGAGTTGGAGAATAATAATACTTTTCAAAATTTTAGCAATGGAAAGTGTTAATGATATCGTAAAGGAATGTTACACATACAACACTCCGAGATATACCTTTTCATAGTTGATTTTTAGGAGAAGGGCTACAATATTGATATTTAAATAATTTGCTTTGCTTTTTCTGGTTTATGTCCAAAACGTTGATTTACATTCAAAAATTGGATCTATTTTTATTTCTTTAACCTAAAAAGATATCATTTTCAGTTATCCATGCGTATAACAAACACTAATTCTTTTTTTCTTCTTTTTTTTTTAAAGAATAGAAAATATTATGAAAAGGGTAAAAGTTGTAAATCAGCGTAAATCCTGATATTTATGAAATTGGATAGCCAATAACCACGTACCATTTCCGATATTAAGAGAATGTGGAAGCTCAACCTCGTAATAGTAATTATATTCTTTAAAAAAAGGAGAAGTTGACTAAGCTGAATACAATAGTATTTCCGAGCTACGTGCTTGACCTATTGAATTTTCTGTCTGAGGTACTGTTGATATACTTCAACAACATATTGTTGATAATAGTATTAGATACCCTTTGATTTTTAATATGTTATTAAATATGATTATAGATAAGGTGTCTATAAAGAATTTGATTCATTTGCTCATTCGCTCGATTAATCAATCAATGGATATGAAAGGAATAACTTTTAAAATATTTGTTATGTAACAGCCTTTTGTATTTAATCAATTAATATTTTTATTATTTATAAAAAACAAAAATCTAATATTGATGATACAGTAGCTGTCATACAAGTATTTCTTTTAAACTTGAAATTATCAGTTTTTAACAAAATGAACCGAACTCTTTTTGATGATGCATAATATTATAAATATTTTTGGAGAATGTCTTTGTTTTTATTACTTTTTGTCCTATTATTCGCATGAGATCATTTTAAAGAGATAAAAAAAAATCATATAACTAGTACTGACAATGATACTAATTATAAAAAGACTAAAAGTAGTAAACAACAAAGGTAGTTTTTTCTATTGGTACAATTGATAAAAGGATTACTATTAATATTCCTACTTTAGAGCCTGTTCATTGTATTTATTACCTTTTATGATTTTTTTTAAAAAAAAAGTATAAATAAACTTCTGGTTGCTCTTCTTTTTTTTCATAGTAAAATAGTAACTTTCAAAAAAATACTTGGTAATGCTTTTGTTTAATGATTTTTGATTTTTTTTTAGGACGCTTTGGACAGGAGAACCACTATTTATTTTTATTACCTTTCTGACCACAATCGATACATTTTTGAGCAGCTGGGATTATATAAATAAATAAGTAAATAAAACTGTACATGGATAATGATAATACCCTTCTCTTCTTCGTTTTTTTTTCTTGTATTTTTCTTTCAAATATTGGAGGGCCTCTATAAATAACATTTACAACAGTAATAAGAATATATAGTTTAAATAGAACAAGACATAAAAAAAATAAAAATAAAAAGAGGACGAAAAAAAAGCATATATAATAGTTCTTCTAAAGCGACTAATCACGTTCAAGCGCTTCAACTTCAATACTTTTAATCTGTTATACTACCTTCCCTTGTGGTACTATCATCTATAGGTTCAATTATGTGCACTAAAATTGCTTCAGTCAATAGAATAGATGGCACTGATTCTAGATATTAATTAAAGTCAATTATTAAATACTTTAATGGATTTTAATCTTATTGCCTCACCTTCATTTTGATCACTATTGTCAGCAGGTCCAGTTATCTGGACTTGTGAGTCTTCAGTTACTGACATCGAGGACATTATTTCAAAACCTCCATCCATATCCTCTGTTAGGCTATTCATAAATGTTTGTATTTCTTTCATATAACTAACTTAATATATTTATCTATATACTAAGATTTTACCTGTCTCTGATGCTTCCGAAAAAAATGAATCTTCTGACTGGCAAAATTAAGAGGGCTGTAAGAAATCAAGAGTTATTCCTGATAATAAAGGTGAATACCACAGACTGGAAGAACTATCAGTTGTTTGAATAGAAGAATTTGAAGAAGAACTTGAAGAGTTTTGATCTTGAATATCCTGTAGAATTCTCTCTTGTCCAGAGCGGAATACTGTAGTTATATGTAACTCTGAGTTATCAGTTAGAGTGTTACCAGAGGCAGAGATTTGTTTAAGTTAGCTATTGAAAGTAGGAAATGTGTTTAAAAAAGAAAAAATTGATAAGCGAGTAGAGGTGTTTGTCGTAGACTGGATTGGCGAAGAAATGTTATGTGGTTCACTTTGACTATTTGAAGAAGTTGAATTTGCTGAAGAAGAGGACGAATTAAGGAGATAGTTAACTGATAAACGAGAGAAAATTGTGATAGTACGGGTTTTAGCAACAATAAAGTAAATAATTGTATGAAATACAAATAAATGGGACTCTTATAACTTCGTTGTTTATTAAGGAAAAAGAGAGCCCATTGTCAAAAGTAAGAAAATAATTATAAAGGGAGTTTGAATGATATAAGTTACACAGTAATAACAACATCGATATGGTTCATACCACAAAAACAGATGGATTATCTGGAGATTCAGATTGAAGAATAATTGTTAACATGAAAAAGGTATATATCACATTTAGTAACTCTTGACCACCAGAGAATACTTAACTTAGATTTGTTAATTATTGAAAATTCTTCGTTGTTGATGGTTGTCTTTCGTAATATGTCAAAGGGTTCGACAATGGGCTATAAAAAAGAAAATAAAAAAATCATCCAGTGCTTTTCTCTTTCTCTTCTTGGTTCACTCCATTTTTTTTTAGTGAGTAATATTTTTTATTTTTTGAAGGTGAAGCCTTTTATTATTTGAAGTTAAACTTTTAGTCTTTTTTATTATTAATACTATTATTATCACTAATCAAGTGTTCAGGTTATGTTGACGTTTCTCTTTTGTACAAAACTGTTTACTTGACACGAGATAGTTTATTAGTACAATATTTTGTATGTTTTGTATAACTGACCTTTC
This sequence comes from Backusella macrospora, assembly GCA_024139275.1. Taxonomy (NCBI): domain Eukaryota; kingdom Fungi; phylum Mucoromycota; class Mucoromycetes; order Mucorales; family Backusellaceae; genus Backusella; species Backusella macrospora. The sequence continues at coordinate 15,407 of VCJA01002455.1, forward strand.
TTTTATTTCCTCTAGATATGAAAAATAAACGCGTTTAAGTAATTACTCTAGTACTCTTTGTAAAGTACGTTGAGTCAGTAAAGATAATTTACCATTTATCATTTGTATTTAAAATCATTATTAAATGTTATTTCTTATTCTTAGGCGTTGCTACTACTACTATTACTACTATTATTATTATTACTACAAAAACCTTAGGGGCCCGATGTTTTTTGATATACTTGACTTTAAAAGAGCAACTTTCAAAATAAGTCTCCCAATTCATTTTACAATAAGCCTCGTACCATTACATAGGCCCTCTTTCACATTTAGATTATAAAGCAACATAACCACAACACCTTTTTTCAGATCTAACTTGGAGGGAGAAAAACTAGAAGGGTTTAGTGCCTATATATAGGCTGTTTATATTTGAAATATCTCCTCTTCACCAGCAGTGTCATCCGAGTTGCTTACATCACAGGTATCAACAGAATAAAGAATCATCGATTCACCAAGTCAAAAAAAATGAAAAATTACATTTTATCTTATTACTAAACATGCCCAGTATCGAGAATGAGGGGCCAAAAAAATAAAGAATCTCATTTTGTTTTATTATTAAAGCTCTTGAAGTTTATTAGAGTTTATGTCTTGAGAATGCTCAGTCTCGAGAAGGGGAGAAAAGCAAGATTATAATAAGGCGCACTGACCTTCAAATCACGTGACTGTGTGCAAATTAATTCCAAATGGTGGTATATATTAAGAAGATTAAGAAGATGATGATGATGATGATAAAAATAAAACGGAAGTGTAATTCCATTTTTTGAGTAGCAAGCAAAGGATTTAAATATAAGGATTGTCTGAACCTACTATTCTCAAAAAGGAAGGTTTATTATGAGAATATTACACACAATTTTTTTTAATCTATTTGGAATCTACATCGCTTGCCTTGTAGTCTAAATTTTTTTGTGACTTATAGAATGTCCTAGAAACATCTATAAGAAGAAGAAAATATCCCCTATATTTTAGTTACACAAATAGAACAAGAACATCTTTTGTCTTTAGCGCAAAGCACAGAAACTTGGACACCACTATAAAGTTATGAACTAGCCAAGTCCCCTTTATTTTTAACTCCATTTTCTCAAAGAAAAATTTCATTATACGACTTAAATAAACTACGATACTATAGCGCGTTTGTTTGTTTTAATCAAACTCTGTTCATTACTAAACAAGTAAAAAGGTGTATCAACTTATACCTATTTTTTGTATGTATTCCGACGTTCTTAACAAAATAGGTGCGAATTAGAATAAATAGATATATGGATAATAATAATAAAACATACACGGTCTTATTCAGTATGGAAATATTATCCTAGTCCTTCACCAAACAGCCGAGTGTTCAAAAATAAAAAAGATACACAAGACCATGGGAAATTAGAGCTTCACTAGTTATATCATTTGTTTGTTTATGGTCAAACGAAGTATTTTTATCTTTTGTTGTTTTTACTAAATAGTAATCATATTTGTTTTCATCTTCATCAACATTATGCAGGAGAAAACAGAATCGTTTCTTTTTAAAGAGAACGTTAATAGCAGATTTACTCTTCAACTCAACCCAGGATTGGATGCTTGCAGACTAGGAATTGTCTAAATTAAAAATTGTTAGGGAAAGAAATTTGGGTTATGCTTAAAACATACAGACACAGGTTTTTAGAAACAAGATGGTCTCCTTACGCCAACCTTGTGATTATTCCAAACTTGGTAACAATATTACAGTGCTTTGACAACCCTCAAATAAACTTTTTTCTGGCGAATTGCCTAATTTAACTCAATTTACTGGGACCTACAGTTATTTCATTTTCGATTAAGGAGATCTTCTTTTCTTTTCTATTCTTTTTATAATAAATTATGTATGTTTATAGCTTAATATCCGTGTGAGTTTTTATCTCTTATTATGGATTAACGATGAAACTGTTTTTTATGTTTTTCTTTGATAATAATCAACTATATTATTTTTAGAAAGTAGTATTCTAGTGTATTGGTAAATAGACCGAATCGATTTGAAAAAGTATAAGGAGACCTGATTCAAACTAAAAGGAGAAAAATAGGAGTCAAAGTTAAGGATAATCAGGGGCATCATGCAAAAAGGAATAGGCTAAAACAAGTGGAGCCATAACTTTGTACTTGCCATCAATATTTAAACACAGATAGTTAATCTGCGTCCCCCCTATTTTAGTTTTTGATTTAAATACATCAATTATTTATTTTCTTTTCTTTTTTCATATCTTCAAAACAAACTAAACTTTAAGAAAAAATGGAATCTGGTCAAAGTGTAATGCAAGTCAGTAAGTTTGCTTCCCAGGCATTGACTACTCGTTCGCAAAACAATGTTCCTACTGCTCCACCTGAATTTACCCGCAGAAAGAATTGGTCTCAAAATGTTTTGGAAGAACTCAGAGATGTAGTTCACGTCTTGTCATCGGACTTGAACATTCTGTACTGTTCACCAGCTTCTCGAGAATTTCTCGGCTATCAACCTTCTGAGTTGATGGGTCATTCGTTCACTGAATATATTCACGTTGATGATGTTGATATTTTCACGCGTGAATTCCGTAATGCTCAAAATAGTGGTTCACTTATGCGTGCTACATACCGTTTGTTGAGAAAGGATGGTAAGTATACCACCTTGGAAACCAGGGGTCATTTTTATAAACAGGGTTTCTTCGGTTCAGCTCGTAGCGTTCCTGCTGAGATGACTCGTATGATGGACACCTTTTTGGATTGCAAAATGGAAAACGAGATGCTCAAGCGTCAGATAAAAATTGCAAAAGCCAATGCTTCAAACAGAGGTCAAGCTCAGCAAAATTCAAATGCACAAGAACCATCTCCTCAGACATCATTCAGTCAGACAACAGGTGGAAGCATAAGAGACGATTTATCGTCCACACACGAGCAGGACTTCGATGAGGATGACTTTGAAGATGACGTTGAAGAACTTTTCGCTCCTTCTGAGAATGTATATACCCAAGGTGTCCTCAATAGCTACGGTGTTTCTGAGTCTGTGTCTCTTTTCACTGGTTTACACTTCGATCTTGGTGAACGTTCTAGAGGTATTTCCATGGGTATTGAAGGTGAATTATTCAATACTTTGATTGCTCCTACTATTGGAGAAGAGTCAACATCTGCTGAAGCAAGTGACAAGCAAAAGGCTGGTAAAAAGGTAATTATGGTATTTTATCCTCTGGTTTATTTTTTTCTAAATACATGTATATAAATATAGAGACGAAATGAAAGCGACCACGAAAGGATTTGTACAGACTGTGGTAGAACAGATGCGCCAGAATGGAGACGCGGTCCAAGAGGCCCTAAAACGTAAGATAATAATATTATTATTTTTTATATTTAAAAAATATCTTAGATTCTAATACCATAAAATAGACTCTGCAATGCTTGTGGTTTACGTTGGGCTAAAACAAACAAGAGCCAAGGTGATGGTTCAGATATGCAAGAGTAGTTTTTTCTAAAAAAAAGTTATTGGTCAATATTTTTAATCCAATTAAAAAAATAACATCAAGCTCATAACTTATCACATGCACAAAGTGAACATTCGTTTTTTTGTTATTTCTTTTTTTATTTCTTTTAAAGACGAAGAATAGTCTTACACATATATTTAAGAGAGAGGGAGGGTATATGCAAAAAAAGTATTAAGAGTACATACATTGAATGTGTTTGGGTTTAGAGAATGGTTAAGTTATCCAGTTTAATTATATATCACTTGTGATTAAATGAAAGAGACAGAATAATAAGACTTGTACATTTTATTAGTATTTTTTTTGTCACAAAAACGCGTAACATGGTTTTTATTTCAATTTTGCTTCTACAGGTTCGTGATTGAGATGAGTTTAGCTTCTGTCGCCTCGGGCCATTCTAAATGAGCAATAAAAATTTTTTCTTGTTAATCACCTTTGTAATTGGTAACTTCAATATAGAAATATATGTACTTAATAACACCAATAGTGGAACCAATAACACCGACACTAAGACCAGCGAGAACGACGGTTACAAAGAACTTGTCTCTCTTTCCTTTAAGAAATAGTGGAGTTTTATTGTGTGCCTGAAAAAGGCGCTGGTTTGCAAGAACATGGGTTGGTCTATTCACAAGCATATCGAATAAGGAAGGAAGTAGTGGAAAGGAAAAAGAAGAGTGAAAAAAAGAGAATGAGGGAGTAATATCTATTTGTTTGTTGTGAGATGGGAAAAAAAACGCAATATCACCTGAGCAAACTAAACAAGGTTGTAACACCCTCCCCATAATTATAAAACGATTTATTTTATTTTCTTACCTTTTTGGCAAATAATGTTAACGCTGCAATTGTGTGTTATTTTTAAAATAAAGATAATAAGGAGTTGTAATATATAGTGTTCTGTTCTATTATTGGTTTTTAAAAATAAAAGGGCAATTGGAATAGATATATCATATTAAAAATATACGTACTATTATTCATCGATTAATTAATATTAACACAAAAGACTCAAATAAAAAGAAGAAACGTAAACCAAACTGTCTTTTTAACTATGCCCGTTTGCCTTTTCTCTTATGTTTTCCTTTACAAGTTGAATAAAATAAAATTTATATTGTATAATTATTATCATTAAATCTATTACTTGGTTTTAGCATCAGTTATGACACCTTCTCGTTTTTAAGGAGCTTTGTTTTTGTTACAATTATGTTGGTACTTCATCGACTATTGATTTTGCTATACAATATACATGAAGAAAGTAATCTTATAAAAGTAAAACTGAAATTATTATTTGATTTTTGTTAATTTAAGGTAATCTTCGTAACTGAATTCATATAAATTGATAAGTGGGAAGGTTTGCTCTTCTTGATATTGCTGCAAAGATTTGCGCTTATGTACGTTTATCGATGCTCTAACTCTGAATCTCTAATTATAATTTGGTTAAGTTCATGGTTTCTCTGATTCTACTTTATTGCTGAGATCTGTTGGTTGTGATTTGTGTAATGTTATGTACCTTACTTGATCAGAGATATCAAAATAAATGAGTATATTGTTGCTTAATTAAATAGATGCTAGAGCATTATTGCTACCAGTGCATCTGGATCCATGAAAATATTTGAACGTCTTTTAATCTGGACGCACACTAAAACAGTTTGACAATAAAAAGCATTCGGATTTTGATACGCAACTAGAGATGTCTGTACCTTTGCTCTTAAAAAAAAAATTCCGGAATATTCACAGTTGATCGCCAAGCAAGATGTTTTTGGTATGCTGATTAATAATGCTGCAAGCGAAAACCTCGATGGAGGTATCCATTATAATGTTCAGGTTTAAAACTACAAAGAAAAAAGAAAGGAAAGAAGGAAGTGCTAGATATATTAGTAGCAGCAGCAATAATATTTAGATGTATTTAGCCAATGTACAAGTTCTTTTTATTATTGTTATCCGAAAAGCAGCAGGAATAATTATATACATATACATTATTTGACTTTCTTTTTTCAAAAAAAAAAAAATACATATATAAAAAAGAGATAAAGGGTATACATGATATTATATAAAAGTATAGAGGGCACAAATGTGATTATTTGTTAAGATCAATGATACGTTTTATACGGTTGCATTCAGCTAGATGCTGGCCTCGGTATTTGATTAAATGCTCGCCATTATCTTTGAACGTCACAGTTTTGTTCACAGGACATCCCTAATAAAATAGCCATGTTAGTTTCTAAACTATATGTTCAGATTTCTTTTATGTTTACCTTAGAACTATTAGAGCATTTGTAGTAGATACTCTTAAAGCCTGATTTTTTATGAACAGTATTTCCATTGTTTTTCCAAAGATAATCATCATTATAAGGGAATTCTTTTGTTTCAATGATTGTAGTAACAGCTTGCATTTCGCGTTTACGACGTTTACTGTTAGAGCCATCAGTATATAGAGAGATATCTGAACCAGCAGAATCATTGTTCTCTTCGGTACCTGAATAAGATGGTCTTTTTTTAAGATCTGGAGAGTACCTGTAAAATTATGTTAAAAGGGTGTTTCTATTTTATAATAAATAGTAAAACATAACATACTTAGGTAGACTATCGGATAATGTAGCAGTGGAATTAATAGAGGGGTCAGGAAGTTTTCGATTTATAGGATTAGGTAAAGAGCTTAGGAGCATTCCAATACTACTACTATTTCGTCTTTTTGGTGATGGGTGGGTTTTTAAGTAGCTATTGTTTGAGTTATTTTGTTGTAGCTTCCATTCTGTCGAGAGAGAGGGGCGAGAAATCTCCAGTGCCTGATAAGTATTTGAAAAAGATTGAGTCATATTTGGTAAAATAGAGTCCATAGAAGACGTCGAAGAAAGCGAGTTTTCTCTATTATTGTAACGACTGGAGGAAATTGGTGGTAATGTCGTTAAAGGTGAAACCTTATCGTTATATTCGAACCTAGGTGATGGTAAGTTTTGACTAAATGTTTCTAAACGGGATTGTGACATATCTTCAGGATTTTTTTTTTGTAGCATATAGTCAATCTCTTTTCTACGAAGCTTAGCTTCTTCAGCTCGTCGTTTGTCTTCTTCTACTTTACTTGCGAGAATGAGTTCAAGCAATTCTGGCTGAGAAGCATAGTTCTGTATAACTTTTTCCAAATTTAAAAAGTTTGTACTGTTATCGTCTTTATTTGGTTTTGTAGGATGCCAAGTTTTTGATAATGTAGGTACTTTGGACATTGGACTGTGTGAGCTTGCAATAGATGTTGAAAGGGGAGGTGATGGTGGATAGTATGGGTCGTGTTGATCGATATATTGGTGATGATGATGCTGATGATGTTCTGCTCTATCTATTGGTAACGCCTTTGAAGATAAAAGTAAACTATTATTAGAGAGCATATTTTTTTTATAAAAAAAAAGTAAATAGTGGTTAACGAGAAGAGAGAAAAGAGAAGAAAAATGGAGTGAGAGAGAAAAAAGAAAGAAAAAAGCAAAAAAAAAAAAAAAG
>VCJA01002456.1:7700-31217 GCA_024139275.1 Backusella macrospora
TAAAAAAAATAAAAAAATAAAATAAACAACATTAACAAAAACTGTTGTTCTTTTCTCTTTTTTTTCTTCTCCTGTTCTTTACAATTCAGTATCATGAACACCGTCCTTATCAATCAACTTCAATTTAAAGTTTGGCATGTTGACAATAAATCTAGTCTTCAATTCTTGTATACACATGGCCATCAACTTCTTTGCCTCTTCAATATCCATGTCTTTTTTATAATAACGATCCATCAATGATGTACAGAAATAGGCACCGTAACCTTGTGCACAGAAGGGTAAAGAGGCCATGGCACCAAGATAGTCGATCCAGAAAAGCTCAGGCTTTTCCTTCTTTACGTCATAACCACCAATAATCAAATTAACAGAATAAGGGTGCTATATAGTTAATGAGATTAGTATATACAGCTATCAATTTATACCTTATATCTCTATTTTTTAAAAGATATAATATATATACTATTACTTACTCTGCTACGAAGTGAATCGGCAAGTTCACGACGAGTGAAATTAGCAGTAGCACTTGGACTGAGTTCAATGCCATTTCTAATGCCATAAAGTTTAATGTTGCGTTGAATATATTCAGCAAAATTGACCGTGTCGCCAGGTTCACCTGAATAAATCATGGCGGTATGTCCGTTCAACTCACGAGATTTGTCTTCGCTTCCTTTCATCACAACAATGCTACGAGCGCTGATGGTATCGGCGGCAACTAAAGTGAAATCCTTTCCTGTAATTCCAAAAAGACACTCCATTTATATTATGTATTTATTATTGTTGTATTATGATTTATGTTTAATTAAAGAAAGAAATTAAGTGAAAAAAAATAAAAAAGTAGTTTAAATTGTTATTATTTAACCAAAGGAACACGCGTACGATTTGTGTGCATTGCTTATGTGACCGCTCATACACGTCAGACGATTTGAAAATTAGGTTGGGCCACAAAAAAGAATTGGGCCACTTGAAAATATTTGGGACACAACTTTTCCACAAATCCAATGAGCTGAGGGAAGCTTTGTCAAATAATCAAAGACAAATGTTTTTTTTTATCAAAAACAAAGATATTAGATCTTCTTAAAAGGTACTTTATTTTTATCTAGTAATTATATGTCTAAACCACCTCAAAAAAATATTTGTCAGATTTTTGTAGCTAAACCTGGTCTTTCAGTTTTATTTTTCAGAACTCTTACGGATCTGAAGTTTGGCACTCCGAGGATAAATCTAAATACTCAAAAAACAAAGTCACTATTATGAGCTTAAAATCAACAGAAATCTTACGGACCTGGTGTTTTTCTTTTAGGGGACCCGATGTAACTCGATCCATCAGATATTCAAATAGTATAAGCTGTAATCTGCTACAAAAAAAAACATCGGGCCCCCTAAGAGCTCTGTATAAAGAACTACATAAAGATTAGTTAGAAGCAAGCAAAACAGAAGGAAACTCAAATTCACAGGTTGAAGTATTTAATCACACTTTGAAAGTCTTATTTTGACGTATGGATATATTATACATAACGAGTTGTTTCGTTTGTTTTTCTTCTCTATTATAAATTCCACGGTTCTCTTGAGTATTGCTTTCACTATTACTTATTTATTTATTTTGCCTATTTATGCTGTTTTGAGCAAATCTATAAGTGCCAATTCAAATAATCTAAATAAAAAGCTAACAAAATTTCAAATCATTTTTATAATTATAATCACAACGAAATTACCCATTGAATCTTTTTTCTTACTCCTGGTGATTTTCTCATTAACTTTTACATAAATTGAAAACTTTTCCCATTAATTTGAATGCTTTTTCTCAATAATTTGAAATTTTTTCTCATTTTTTTTTGAAAAATACAGTATAACATCAAAACAGTGCTTCCATATTATCAACCATGCATTGAATACAGTCTTTTTATTGGTCAGATTATGTGATTTTTGGAAAAGGAATATTCGTTCAATAATTTCTATATTGAGACGCTTTCTACGGCTCAGTTCCTTCTTCTGGTGGTTAACATTACCATGTATATTATAATATTCTATAGATGAAAAACTTCGAATATATTTACCTCCTTGATACGAATGAGTATATTCCTGAGGCCATAACCTAAAGTATAGGACCAAAAAGTATGTTCTATTTCTTCAATATTGAAATCCTGTGTAGTTCTAGTACGGTTTGTTTCAATCCAAGAATTTCACTATTAGCGTTCAAATATAAAACCTTTCCAGTTACTTTTAAACAATTGTCAAAATTAACAAATACTGAAAATAGTCATTATCTACAATTTTTTATTAATTCTATATGCAGATACTATTAATAAACCTGTCAACTGATTATTTAACCATTCATAATGCACAAAAAAATTCATGCTGTTGGTTGGTTGGTTGACTTAAAAAGTGGCTTGCAAAAAAAGAAAAAAAAAAGAAAATTCCCCTGGATTGCTTTTTTTACATCCCTTGCTGTGACTTTGTATATATGATGTTTAGAAAAGCTATAGGCCGTATTGCAAGATACTCTAGTCAAGGTATAGTGAAATGCCACTGCTCTTCGATTTCAAATTTAAGAACATAATATGATGTAATATAATATAATAAATAAATAAAAACTAAATGAATGACCTTCTTAAAAAGCTTCACCACTTCAGTCATCAAGAATAACGCCTCGTCTCGAATCAAAACTCGAGACTCTTTCACAACGTCATGACACGATTCTTTCACAATTAAATAATAATAGCTTGAACCCTAGCGAATTAGCCCAAGTCTCTAAAGAATTAGCCACGCTTTCAGCACCAAAAGCATTGTTTGAAGAATGGCAAAAGAGTAAGACCGACTTGGACGAGTTACACAAATTATTATCAGGCGGTGAAAATGATGATGAAATGGTTGAATTAGCAAGAGAAGAATATGGCGAGATTATAGAAAAAATGGCAGAGGTTGAAAAGAATCTCATTACCGAATTGGCACCAAAGGATGCAGCTGATGAAGCCAATGCCATTTTAGAAATACGTTCAGGTGCTGGTGGTGATGAAGCTTCGCTGTTTACAGCAGATGTGGCTCGTATGTATGAAAGATTTGCTCAGTTACAAAGATGGAAATGGGAAGTTTTATCACAATCGGATGAAACTGGAGGAAAAGGATTTAAGGTTCGATGACAAGTATTGACAGAGAGAGAGAGAGAGAGAAGGGGAAAGGTGATGATCTAATATAAGTGTACTAGGATATTACAGTTAACGTTGCAGGAAAAAGTGTATTCGGTTTATTGAAATATGAATCTGGTGTACATAGGTAATAAAAGAAGAAGAAAAAAGAAGATATGATGGAATGGAATGGATTATGAAATTAAACAGGGCAGTGTAAATAGATATGTACTGACGGTTTTTCCTTTAGAGTTCAACGTGTGCCTGCGACCGAATCACAGGGTAGAATCCATACTTCGACCATTACAGTTGCCATTATGCCTCAACCAACAGAAGTACGTAAATGATATGCTAATAATAATAAACAATAAATGATTTACTCATTTCATATTTCGTCAATAGGTAGATATTCAGATAAAGGATTCAGATTTACGAATTGACGTTTATCGTGCATCTGGGGCTGGTGGACAACATGTCAATACAACTGACAGTGCTGTTAGAATCACACATGTACCTTCAGGTTTGGTTGTTGCTATGCAAGATGAAAGATCACAACATAAAGTAAAAATGTTAAGAACAAATGACAAGAATCTACATAATGTATATATAACACTAAGACCTTTATATAGAATAAATTAAAAGCGTTAAAAATACTTCGAGCCAAGGTTTATGAACAAGAACGTTTAAAGGCAGAGACAGTAAGGCGTGATTCACGTAATAAACAGATCGGTACTGGCGACAGATCAGAAAAGATAAGAACATACAATTATCCTCAGGTAACTTGCTTCTGTTTATTTATTTGTCATACATTCTTTTTTAAACTTAATATTATTAATGTAGAGTCGTGTAACAGATCATCGTATCAACTTAACATTATACGAATTAGAGCAGATCATGGCTGGTGAAGCGCTTATAAATGTCATCAGTCCTTTACAAGAACATTATTTAGCTCAGAGCCTTTTAGATGACTAAAAATTAAATAAATGAAGCCTAATAGCATTTTTTTTTTGCTTTTCTTTTCTCTTAAAATGTGATAGATAATACATTTGTTATATCACTTGTCAATCATATTCACATATTCTCTTTCCTATTATCACACAAGATCTTATTGTTACATGGCTTATAGTTTATAGAAAGTTGCCAGATGCATATCAATTATATAGAATACTAGAATAGAATAAACTAAACAGTGTATCATATAATATAATATCATAACTATAACGGGACTTGGGCAATAATATCACACAATAATATATAAATAAACCCCATAAAGTATCGCAATTATTGCAATAGAGCAGGTCTTTCAAACAGTAATTGCTATAAAATAACATAAAAGTGATTCGACATTATTGTACATCTTCACATGTCAATAGAACATGCGCAATTGTTGGGAGAAAGGAAAAATAAATTTCCGCTATGTTAAAACCCAGCTGTTCTCAAAATCGTAACTGGACTTTCTTTCTCTTTTTCTTTTTCTTCCAAGATAGAATTTATAACTACAGTTAATAACAGCAGCAACAATAATAATAATAATAATAGTTAAAGTATAAAAAAAAGAGTTTAATTCTTCTATACTACCATTATTATTTGTTCTCTTATTATAAATAACCAAAACTGTCACAGATCAACAAAGAAATTCCAAATAGTCCAGATTACGGTCAATCGACTGGACACGACGATGAAGGTTTTGCATCGTCCATAGAAGAAGAGCAAATATTAGAAGTTATTAGAAGAAAAAGGGGACTCACCAAGAGAGAATCCATAAAAGAATTAAAAACAACAACAACAGCTACAATACAAACAACTTTAATGAAAAAAACAGTAATAACAACAGCTTCACGTCTAGAAACCATCTTATGGATTGGCTCATTTTTTTGGACTTTTTGGCAACTTTATATGGATGATACCACTGTTATGAGTTTGGAGGACTCGGTGATTTTAGGTATTTATATTAATTAATTATGCCTAGGGTGTTTTTTCTTTCTTTCTGTTATTGTACTTGCTGTGGATGGTTAAACTTTGTCTGTAAAAATAGGTTGGATTGGTATCATTGGCTTTGGATTATTACTCTGTCATGTTTCTAAAAAAAGTGTTTATAAGAAACACGAAAATTCATCATCCGCAACCTCATCTGACGAACAAACGTTATCTGATTATGATGGTGATAAGAAATCAAAAAGAATTTTTAATAATAACGACCCATTGGCCACCGAATCTGTTAATAGAATATTTGGTGCAAGCCGATCTTCATTTAGGTGAGTAATAATAATAATATGATATGATAATATATGATGTTGACTTCGTTTTACTTTTAAACGAAATTAGAGCAAATGCTGATGATGGGTTACTTTGTGGTGTTGTATTATTACCAATGGTAGCTGCATCAAAAATCGTTGATGCATTAGGAAAAACGGTAGAAGAGTATCACATCGGTAAATAGCAACCATTCATGTATTCTTTATACATATATAAAAGAAAAAATGAGAGGGGTTTCTGGAAAGATGGGGAATAAGGGAGAAAGGGGGAGGACATTAGTGCAACAAAATAATTGAATGAATTAAAAAAAGAGAGAGTGAGAGTGAGAGTGAAATTGAAATAAAAGGAGAAGTTGAAAAAAAAAAGATCGACTCACCATTTTTAATTATAGCCTATCTTCAAGCAAGATTAGAATTGACATTATTGATGAGTCTAGTTTTATTAGCACTTGTCTTCACCAACGAATATTTACATCCATTAAAAAGAATAATCCGTAAAAGGGGATTATTTGTGTCAAGCATCCTGGTATCTGGTTTATTCACCACACTGATCACAAGACTATCTCCTTTAGCACCTGTTCTTGCAGGCACCCCTATTGCAATGAGTACCATCTCCATCACCATGTTTCAATGGTTCCTTTATATTTGTGTGGTTTCATTAAAAAAGAGCTTTACTTTGGGAGAAATGTGTGTAATTTCTCAAGCGGCTGCGGTGGTGGTCTATGGCGCCTTGGAATATATTTATACTGCAGTATGTATTTGTGATCATTTATTTATATTTGCTTGTTTGTTTCTGTTTACATTTTATGATTTATGCTGACGCTATTACTTGTTTGTTTAGTATAATCCAGATAAACTTCCGGATTACCTTTTGTTTAGCGATATATCACCAAGCGTGGTACTTATCCATGCACTTGTGGTTGGTATGATTTTAATTGGTATCCTAACTTATCCGCTATTACGACAATCTCGTCGTCTTGCGCAAAGACCTTATTGGAGAAGCTCGTTGACATCATCCAAATCAAACCCACTTTTTCAAAATCCACGACTTGTTATTGCCATTTTGTTTTATTTATTGACAAGTTTTATTGTATTCTTTGTCATTGCACCTATCTGTAGAAATGTAACTGGTGAAAATCCATTTATGTGGTAAGTGGTTATCTATCATAAAAGAGAGAGAGAGAGAGAGACTAAAATGAAATATACGTTTGTATTAGGACACTTGATTTCTTATATACATCTCCCTCTCGTATGTTCCTGTGTCTTTATTGGTCACTTACTGTTATCACCACAGTAGTAATTTGGGTACTTGTGTTAGATTTTGTCCCACCTTCTAGTCAAACAGGAGATCAGCCTATTTTCAACACTTCAAATAGTGTCGAAGGTAAATATCTAACGAGCTCTTTAAATAAAAAGAGAAAATTATTCCATGCATTGGCTGTCATTATGTTTGTTCCTGGTATTTTATTCGAGGTAAAAGATAGATAGATAGGTAGAAAGTGAGATATTTTCACATGAACATTATTAACATTATACAAAAAGCTTTCTTTCCTTCGCTTAGCATTTGGTGTTGCGTTATCGGCTTTTATCTATCTCGAATATCTCCGCTATTATGCTGTTTGGCCTTGGGGAAAAAACTTACATGTTTTTTTAACCGAATTTATTGACAACCGTGATCTTGGACCCGTTATTTTAAGTCACATTTATCTTCTATTGGGTTGTGCAAGTCCGGTCTGGCTAGGAAGTACAAATGTATTGGCAAATCTCTCTGGTGTACTTTCATTAGGTTTTGGTGATGCAGCTGTAAGAAGATATATTTATCCATACCACATTTTTATTTATCGCATATACTAATAATAACACATCCTTTTCTTTTTCTTATAAATAATCTATTTATTTTTAGGCTTCACTTGTAGGAAAGAGATTCGGTCGTTATAGATGGCCAGGAACAAAGAAAACAGTTGAAGGTACGATTTCTTTTATTATAGCTGTGTTTGTTAGCTCGGTTATTATTGTCTACGGTGCAGCACTTATTGGTGTAGATGATGCAACTCGTTTCATTGCTTCGGCTGGCCCAGGCGGTTGGTTAAGTTATCTGTTCGTAGTGTCGCTTACAGGTAAATAGTGACAATAGTTAAATGACAGGATAGTTAATCACTCATACGAATAATGAATAGGGCTGCTTGAGGCATTTTCAACACAGAATGACAATATTATTATACCACTTTTTATATATTCACTTGTAGTTCAACGCTAATAATAATAAAATAATATAATACCGAGGAAGCATATACATTTTTTTCTTTTACAAAAAAAAAAAACTTTATTGGCCGATATCACTAGAGTTTTGATTTGTGTGTATGTATGTGTCACTTTGGAAGTTTAATAATGATCTTAAACAGTGCTTTTTTCCCTTTTCCTAATTATTTTCTTTTATCTCTCTTATAATAATGAATGATAACATGATACTAACAAGTGATTATTATCCAGTTGAAGAGACATCACCTATTTTAGCACCATCAGTATTTGACGAGATATATAATCTACATTTAACACAAAGTAATAACGATGAACCTGAATTTTTCAGTCCTTCGAATATAATATCATATGAAGAATATACTTACGATGAAGATCATGACGAAGATCCTGTACCGACCGCTGGAGGACCTCTACCAGTAGCAACAGCAGTAGTAACAGCATCTAGTAGAAGACATAGACTTCCAATCACCGGTCGATCTATTTATAATAATCCATACTGTATCGCTGATGAAAAAGCCATTGATATATATAAATTATGCAGCAATCGCAACAACAAGGTATTGGATTTTGGTGTTATTTATGAAGATGGAGGCCAATTTGGGTAATGCTGGTATAAGTAGATAATCATGCCAATAATTATAATTAATTAATTGACTGTGTTCATATAGTGTAATGTATGGCGTGGAGAATGTTTTATCAAACGATCACTCAGTTTATTGGTAAAGTTTGTTTTTATGGTTTATAGTCAGTCATATTGATATCATCACTTTTATATGAAAAAAAAAACGATATATAGCTCAGGTAGAAAAGGACCAATAAATATTCTAATGCAATATTGTGGATATTTGGAAAGTGGGTTGAATGGAGACAGGAGCTGCATTGTAAACCAAATTGCCATTAAAGCACCCCAAAGAGGATACACAGCACCATGTAAGCGATTAAAGCCAGCTAGTCAGTCAATTAATAAATATATTATGTATTGTTATTAATAATTATCGTTACTAGGTAAAGAAGGTCTTATCTTTATCTCAAACCAAGAGATAGACATAAATGGTAACAATTATTGATATCTAACCGTATTATTAAAGGTATACGTGAATTTGTATGTTTAACAACAATTTCTATATCCAGATACACAAAAATTTGATTATTATACAGAACAAGACTTTAAAGACTACAATAACCAAACATCATTAAAGAGCACAGATCCAGTTGCATGGTTTTCATTATCAAACGATAATTTTAGTATAATTAACATCAGCGAACGGTAAATAAGAAAGAGAAGGATAAATTGTGTAGATACAAAGCATTCATGATTATTAAATATCATTTAGATCTGGGAAATACATTCTTATAAAACTCCTGAGGGCAGAGAACAATGATCGAGACAATATTGATTTACAATACATTGGTGTTTTAGGCTACTGCGGATCGAGATCTTTTGAAAGTGGTATGCTTCAGTAATAAATAAAATTAGAATTTATAAAATTTTAACGATTGGTGTCATTCGAAGCATGTGGTTGTCATTGTCAGTTCTCTCATAAACTTCAATAAACAAAATAGATCATTATACTATTATTTTATTTAGGATGAATAAGAACGTGTGTATATGTGAGAGAGAACTATTGATCTCTTTCAATTTTTTTCATAAATAGATGCAAGAGTTTATGCTTTGTAATATAACTTTATGATATACAACTCTCAATGGCTTATACATTAAAATTACGCTGAAAAGCTCACTTCTTTATTTATTTAATTATTTTGAGTTTGTATCTAATTTACAGTAGCTTGTGACTAATTTCTATTATCATTTTGTAGTACTTGTAATTACACAGAGTCTTGATTTCTTTTCTATTAATCTCGTGAATCTTCTCACTGACTCTGTGTTCCTTTTTCCTAAATGTGATATTATTGACTTGTCCGGTATCTCTTTCATAATGGTATCTGTTCGATCCGAACCATATTCTAATGATTCTACTGACTTGACGCTAAGGCTTGATCTGTGTAATATTATTGTTTGTTTGGTTATACAAAAAATATAATAAATTTATTTCCTTAAAATGGGTAAAATCGCTAATCCTTCCATTTTGAAAAGATTTTATAGGCTACTTCTACATAAATGAAAATGAACATGTGTAAATGGGGCATCTTTGGATTCGTGTTGTTCACGTGATCAAAAAACATCAATTTGATCCAAAGAAAGAAAGACTTCAGATGGAAATACAGCGGGGTCATTCAGATACCGCATCTTAGATTTTTTTTTCTGAGTCATTCGGGGACTGCGTCAAAGTTCACTTATTTTGTGAATAATTCATTTGTAAGGCAAATACGATTTGTACTTCTTTTTTTCAATAAGACTTAAAAATGAAGTTTGGCAACTATTTGGAAGAACGAAAAGGCCATTTACCTGGCGACTATGCTGAAAAGTGTATCGATTATAACATTTTAAAGGACTTCTTAAAGAATGAAGTCTATTCACACTCAATTAAAATCAACTCCTCCGAGGAAAAACCTTTTGCTGAACTTGTATCAGAACGTTTGGGCCAGTTGCAAAAATGTGAAGTTGTCTTTATTGAAAAGTTAGACGAACAAGTAAGCAAAGTATCAGCTTTTTTCAATTCGGAATCTCAAAAACTTTCGCAAGAAGCACCAAAGATCCTTGGTGAAAATAACACCAGTGCCACTACAGACTTGCTCAAACGAATTGTGTTGCTTGAAAGATTTGTATTTCTTAATTATACTGGCATTACCAAGATCATGAAAAAGAATGATCGTCATTCCGGACTTTCTCTTTCACAACCTTATTTGCTCCGTGTGGCTAATCTACCCTTAGTCAAGGCTAACGCGTTGAACGTTCTCAAAAAGCAAGTTATGAATAAATTGAACGATCAGCATTTGGATAGCAGTGCAGTAGCAACCATTGCATCTCCTATTATGGTTCGTAGTCGCTCTTCTAATCTAAACCCATCCTCTGTGTTACCACCTACCTTTATTGGCCCCAATCAAAAAGTACTTGTGTCATTATCAGGACCTCATGGTACTGATATTATTGGTGCTGTTCTCAGTTGTTTAGCACATCATCCTTGTAACATCGATGATTTTATGTTAGCTCGTCTTTATCACAATGTCACCTTCGGTGTGCTTATTACCTTACAATCAGATAATATTGCTGTATTCCGCGATTTGGCTGATGCTGCTCAAAAGTGGGACGCTAGTCTTACTTACGATATCCCTGATTCTCAAGCAACCGAACCCTTGATCAGAGAGCAGAAAGAAAAACGCAAGAAAACTGGCCAAGATAAAAAAGAAGAAGGTCGTCTATCAGAACCCATTTATATCCCTGCTTCTTTAGAAGAAGCACCTTATTCTGGACGTATTAAATATGCTGCTACTATTTTAAATCAGAATGGATTAAACTCCACTTTCTTGAGTGAATGGACCAATTTCTTATTGAAACACCGTATTTCTGTCGAAAAATTAACTCGCCTTAACAAAGCCAACGATTTACTATCCTGCGCTGATCTCAAGTTGAGTGTTCCCAGAGAAATGGACATGAATGCATTGCGTACAGAGTTGATTGGTTTATCTGCTAGTTATGGTACGGATGTTGCCTTACAACGTGATGATGTTTTTAGAAAGAATAAGAGATTGGTCGTATTTGATATGGATTCCACTTTAATTTACCAAGAAGTTATTGATGAAATTGCAAGATATGCTGGTGTTGTTGATAAAGTGGCAGTAAGTAAAATTCGTCATTTTTTTTAGTTTACCGGAAAAGAACGTAAAAAAAAAAAGGAAGCAGATTTTTAATAACTAATGTTTTGTTTTTGTATTATAGGCTATTACAGAGGCTGCCATGAATGGTGAAATTGATTTTAAGGAATCCTTACGTCGTCGTGTTGCTTTATTAAACGGAACTAGCGTTGGTGTAATTGAAAATGTTAAGCAGGTCCTTACTTTCACAGAAGGTGCTCGCTTTTTATGTCGTGCTTTGAAGAAACTTGGTTTCAAGCTTGCTGTCATCAGTGGTAAGTTATGTTTGGACTTGTAGAGAGAGAGAAAGGAGAAGTTATAATAATAGAGTTAAATAGGTGGATTTATGCCATTGGCTACTTATGTCAAAGCCGAGCTTGGTTTAGACTACGCTTTTGCTAACCAAGTAAGTATAGGATATAAAAATAAAAAAAAAGAAGAGGGAAAATATGTTCGATATTAATGATTTTTTTAAAGCTCAAAGTATCATCAGATGGCTTAACTTTAACTGGTGAGACAGTTGGTCCTATTGTAGATGGTATCCGTAAAGCCGAACTTTTAGAAGTTATTGCACAGGCTGAAGGTTTAACATTGAACCAAGTTATTGCAGTAGGTGATGGTGCCAATGATTTGTGGATGTTGAACAAGGCTGGTTTGGGTATTGCTTTTAATGCCAAACCTCGTGTCCAAGAACAAGCAAGGGCCAGAATCAATCAAAAGAGTTTGAAGTATGTTTTGACTCTTCTTGGCTATTCTGAACAGGATATGGAAGAGTTGGGGGGAAGTAACTAGATTTGTGTATAGACTTTTATAAATATAATAACTTTACTATTGATACCGTCCCTTTTTCTTTTTCTTTTTCTTTTTTGTCATTTGTGCTTTTTTTTTGTTTACTGTAATAATGAAAGAAGACATTATTTTATTTTAGTTCTTGTTTTGATATTTTTAACAGAGTGCCTGTAATTTAACCAGCATTGATTTGTGTATATTTGTTTATTCTAAGACTGAGAATAGTACTCTTAGAGAACGTGCTTTGACTGTGTTGGTCATGTACGTCAGTCTGTTGTCTTTATCCTATAAATATACTTTTTTTATAGTTATTTCTTTTTTTATGGTTATTAATTTGATGTAGAATCACTTATCTTGATTTGATCTATTTTGGTGGTAGTAAAATTTCTGTTAACTCTATCTGATGATAGTCTTTGTTAAACATTCAGTTTTTCTTTCTGGCCCACGTTTATCTTTATAATGTCTCTTATAACATATATTCTCCTGAACGACTATTTAAGCTGTATTTTCAGGTATGATAAAACACCACTGACAATATTAGAAGAGAGGAATTATCTTTGTGGCGACTGAGCCCACTTACTGTTCATTTCAAAAAATTGTGAAATAAAAAATAGTCAATGAGAAATAGTAATAAAATTATTTAAAAAAAGCAGGGCCAGAAAAACAGAGAGAAAAATTGAACCAGAAAAAAAAAGCTAGCAGAGTAAATTAAGATAGCAAATATGAATCTACTTACCCGTGTTAAGCGCACGGTGTGGCTGAGGCGCAGCAATGACTGGCCATGAAGATTTGATTACTACAAAACGAGAGATTTTATCTCTTTTGAAAAAAAAATGTAACCAGAGAACAGGAAACACAGATGTAGTAGAGATATAAAGCTGATTGGAATAGTACGGTAATGATAGATAATTTAAGCAAAAATAGAAGTTAGAAAAGTAAAGTTATGATAAATATAATATGACAACATATACTAACCACTTCCAATGCAGACAGTACAAGCTAAAACAAAATATAGAAACGAGAAATTCCGTTAAGTAATACGCTTGGCTAGAAAATGACTTGGTGACAAACGTTAGCTTATAGAAAATAACCAGAAGCAAATAATTAACTAGACTCCAGATACGAGAGGACACTATGGAGAATATTATTCAAAATATACCCGCGCTAATAAATGCCTAACAATTTGCAGTTCGGTGTAAGATATTTTATATGTCACATGTATTTTAAAAAGTCTTTATATTAAAGATTTAACAAGTTTATCGAGATATAATCTTAGCTTAAAGTATTATAGTATGTAATATTATAGCATTATTAAAATAATAGCTCTTAATAAGTATATATATATATATATATAAAGTAAAAGAAATGGTAATAAGTTTGACACTATGATATACAACAATAGTAGTCGAGAGATTCTAAAGAGATCTTTATAATCATGCATAGACATTTACAAGCCAAGTTTTTAAGCGGTGAATCATGCATTTATTACTTTATGTTTTTAAACCTGTGCGCCATTTTTATATCTAGAAATACACATGATTAACTCACACTCTAGAAAATTGACTGGCCTTGCCCGTAGTTCCGAGTGTTTTTCTACTGGAATCAAAAATGAGCCAGGTTTTTTAAAGATAATAACAAATTGCTAAGTCAAGTCCAGATAAATCCGGGTAATTTTCTAGAGTGCCAAGTGGGTGGTTGTATTTAAATATTGCGATTAAGCTTTGTGCTGTGGATTCATAAGAGCATGTAAAAGTACTCATTTTTTTTTATTCACTTAGGAGTATCACAGTATTGGCTCCCTCTTGTCCAATGATATCTTCCTGCAGCTTTTCTCATTATATAATATATTCATTAATTTGAGTATTTTTCTTGAGCGGAAGTCAAACCATAAAATTCAACGCCAAAAAAGCCATGAACAATTTTTTTTCTGGAAATAAACCTTCTTTTAGTTTATCTAACGCGAATCCTTAATGAGCGTTTTTCCAAGAGAAACAATCAAGGCAAGATTGAACAAAGCAGTTGATTAATCTAAGAAAATAACACTGTATTTTATTCATTTAACAGAACATTGGCGAATCGTTGGGTGTGACCACCCTTAAAGACGAGGTTGCAACTGCACTAGCACAAGATGTTGAATACAGAGTTCATGAATTAATACAAGTAAAATAAAACATATCGCTAACCATTGTAACCACATTTCCAACTATTAATAATAATGTTAGGAAGCAGCAAAATTTATGCGTCATTCAAAAAGAACAAAACTATCTGTCGATGACATCAATGCCGCTCTTCGTGTCAAAAACGTAGAGGTAAATCAATCAAAAGCAATCAATGCAAAAGCAACCAAAGCAACCTGATCATTGACTTTTGTATATATATAAAAAGCCTTTATATGGATATTCTTGCGGTGAACCACCTAAATTTAGAAAGACCACATTAAATTCAACTGATATTTATTTCGATGAAGACGAGGAAGTTGATTTTGATACAGTATTAAATAAACCTTTACCAAAGATCCCCTTGGATGTGACATTTACAGCTCATTGGCTTGCCATTGAGGGTGTTCAGCCTGCCATACCTCAAAATCCTACACCAAGCGGTAATAAGCGAATTATTGAATTTAATCAATCCATATTATTCTTAGTACAGCCATTCTTATTGTTATTGTATTGCATATTATTGTTATTTTTAATGTTATTTAGATGCTAAAGCTGAACTTCTTACAAAGCGTTCTAAACAACACATTAGCTCTAATGGTATTACTACAGATCAAGTCAATGTGAAGCCTCTGGTTAAGCATGTATTATCAAAGGAATTACAAATGTATTTCGAAAGAATTACAGAAGCCGTGCTGAGTGAGGATGAAAGATTACAGTCGCAAGCATTTGAAAGTTTACGATTGGACCCTGGTCTTCACCAACTACTACCTTATTTTGTTCAACACATTCATAAGAAAGTAAGAATATTCATATTTAAAATGGCGTAAGTATTTATATAAGCTTGATCATATAACTAAAACATCTCTTTAATTGGGGGAAAAACCACTTAGGTCACTCAAAATCATAAAAACTTGGATGTCCTTGAGGCAATGTTATCTATGGCCCATTCATTATTAAATAATAAGCATCTCTTTGTTGAGCCCTATGTAAGAATCGCTTTATTATCCTTGATGAAAAAAAAACACTCGCTCTAATCACATATTACTTTAGCTTCATCAACTTATTCCACCTATACTTTCTTGTTTAGTTGGTCGTGTTATTTGCGAGAACCCTCAACAGCAGAATCATTGGGCAACTCGCAATCGTGCAGCACTATTGATTTCAACTATTTGTCACCAATATGGAAAAGCATACCATACTTTACAGCCTCGTATCACAAAAACTTTACTTCGGGCCTTCTTGGATCCTGCTCGCCCTCTTACCACACAGTATGGCGCCATTGTTGGATTGGACAGAATTGGACCTGAAGTAACAAGAGTACTAGTGGCACCTAATATTAAATTCTATTCGGAGAATTGCTTAAAATCAGCTTTAAATAGCTCAAGTCCATTAAGAATTCAAGAGGCTATAAAATGTAAAGAGGCTCTTATGGTAAGTGGCTATCTCTATGGAAAAAAAAAGACGGGTCATTATAATTAACACTTAAAAAAAGGATGTATTGGAGCATATTAGTGAACATGGATCATCATCTTCCGATGATGAATCAGAGAGTAATATGGATGAAGATGAACCAGTCATTTCAGAAGTTGATAAACAATGCTTCTTGGAATCTGTAGGTCAACTGGTGGGAGAGAGCTTTTTACAAAAAGAACAGCGAAAGTCTCGAGTTAATACCATAAATGAATTATTCAGTTAAATTTAAAATAAAGCTCTTTTATTATTCTATTTTTATTATTAAGCTTCAAATAATACATCGATCACAGCATTGCTTTCTTTTCTTTTCTTTTCTTTTTGCTTGTTTTTATACTGGTGCTATGTCATTATGAACCTTTGAAGTCATTTCCAATTGTGAAAATCTGGCGTACTCTATCCATCAGTTGCGGTAGTTTTGCCTTATTTAGGAACAGCTGAATTTGATGCTTAATCATTATCATTTTCTTTTAGAGCACTAGAATACCATCCACTAGGACTTACTTTGTTTGGTAATAGAGCCCACTCATAAATGCTTGCTTCAGTTAAGGGACCGGTGTCCTCGGCCCAATAAAAATCATTGGCAGTGTTTTGTCCAAATAGAAAGAAAAATCAATCTTGGCATCCCAAGACGAATCGCATTTAAGCCAAATTTTTAATTGAAGTATAGTACGAGCTAGTAACTAAGTAGTGGCGCCAATAGAGTATCTATAGTAGGCGCTCGATATAAGAGTAGCCTTTTTTTCAGGAATGTTCAGCCTTACATCGAATTAGCCTTAAATTCGAGCACTTTTATATCGAACGCTTATTGTATCAGTGTTGTTACAAGAAATTGCAACATCAACGTTTTTTAAACTACTATGAAAGTTGACTAGTGCTATAACTAGTATTTTCGGTATCGGCTTTCGTTTATGATCTTTGCATCCGCACATAGGTCTGTGTTTATCAAGAGAAGCGGTTCAGTGTATCCAAGAACTGTCGGATTAGTTAATGTGCTAGGAATATATTGACCCACCATATTCTGCGAACTTCTAAGCAGAGTGGCGACCATTTACACAAAACGAAGAGACACAGATATATTTTGGGTTCCCAGTAGTTATGACGATTTTGGCGGCCAAAGCCGACTTTTACCTTAACAAATCCAAACAGATGAAGTGTATACTATCCTCTCTGTGAGAAAAAAATATTTCTTCATTTAAGCATTAAAATTGTGAGCTCAAATGACATTTGGCAGCTAACATAAGCATCACGTTTTCAGTTTGCAGTTGAAGAGCTAACGAAATGTAATATCTATATTTAATTGTGCTATTGCGTATTGCTCACTAGCATTATTTTTCTTACTCAGAGGGCATGTCATTTACCTTTCAAAAATTAAAGAGAGGGAGAGAAGAATGGATCAATTGGAAATATTCCTTTATATATATATATAAACTGATTTATCATAAAGCTCAAGTTTTCATACTTACACAAACTGATAAAGTATATAATCAACCAAATATAAACACAAAAATAGAAAGAGAGTTACGAAGAAAAAACGAATATGACATTAATGTTACTCCTTCATGATTTTAATATAAAAAAAACTTAGAATCTAAGCTTGGTGAAGAACCACTTGTTCTTGCCGGTCTGATAACGTTCTTCGAAGAGCTTCTTGATGACCTTCTTGGATTCCTCACGCTGAGTGGGTTCCTTGAAAGTATCAGCAGAGATAGTACCTTTGATTTGTTCCAATTCCAAACCATAACTAAATAATAGTGACAAACATGATAATAATATATAAGAAACACTATTTGTATAAAAGACGGAATGATATCTATTTCAAAACTTACCGAGTAGGCATCATGTGGTTGTAGTTGACAATCTTGACGAAAGGCTTGACCTTGGAGCGCTTGGCAGTCTTCTTCTTACTCATAGTCTTAGTGACCTTGAGAGGAGTGCGTTCGACACCAGCAACGACAGCATAACCATAAGGTCTGTCTTTGGTACCTTCGTCATGGTCTAAAAAATAAACAAGAGATTAGCTTAATGTTCAAACACGTATGAACAAATACACTCGCACGCATAAGCACACACACACACACACACACGCCCAATGAATTCAATTTTGCAGTTATGTAAAATGCTTGTGAACGCCATGAAGACAAAATTAAAAGTAATTATTGATACATACTACGGACGACAACAGCCTTCTTGCCTGCATAACGGCCCTGGAGGATCACAACGACCTATTATTAAATAATACTTAGTTCAATTATGAAGAATGCGATTGAAATCCAATTAAATAAATAAAATAAACAGAATAAAAAAAAAATCCAGGATAATGAAAGTTGGTTATATATATTTCATTATAATATTCATCCATTCATCAATCCGTCCATCTGTATCTCCATCCAACTCGTTTCTTACCTTTCCGGCTTTAATGAACTTGACCATGGCTGATTAAAGTGAAATAAGAGAAGGAAATTCTAGCTTTCTCTGTTGCTCTACTCCATAACTCCTTCCAGCAGCACCGAGCTGGTGCCAGGGCGGTGTTTAAATATTTTCAACAATCGCCCATTAAAAATTCAGAAAAAAAAAGCTTTTATTAAAAAATAAAAACAATCAAAAAGCAATATATATATGTATAAGTGTATACTGTTTATTTGTACGTGTGTGTGTGTATGCTATCAAGTGGTGTTATTATCTTCTCTCTCTGTACTTGAATGTTGGATATGTGTATTAGCCCAATCAGGAGTAGAAGAGAAAAGGGTATTATAAGAAAATGAGCCTTCAGGTCTAACTCTACCCAAGGAATACAAAGTTGGAGGTTGACTGCTATCTGGAAACGTTGTGCTGGGTACAGGTGATAGATATACAGGTATCCAAACAGCGTTTTGTTGAGAGCTAGAGGCAAAATGATCTTCATTGAGCGTAAATCCTCTAATCTGTGTCACAATCGCCTGTTCGTATTTTGGCGGCGAAGGACCCTGATTATGATAACCTGGTAGTGATTCATTCTCTCCTTCACCTGCATTATCAGTAGACTGACTTGTTTCTGTTCGCATGAGCATAACTTGAGGAGAATAAATCACTGCAGAGTGGAAAGAAGGTGGGGGAGTATTTGGTAGAGCAACTTCTCCCTTTTTTTTAAGACAGCAACAAAAGATGGTGGAATATCTTGATTTCCATATAAGTCTAACTAGCCATGCTACTAAACATAACGATATAACTATACACGTTGTGGTTAGTGCTATTGATGCAGGTGAACCACTTCTCAAGTTTAGCCCATTGTGATGATGTTTCCGATTACTGCTCTCCTTTCCGTCGGATACGTGCGTCGGATTAGAAGCGCTAGTTGGAGAAGGTATTCCTGTAAGAGGTGTCGGAACAGGTGGAGCTGATCCATTTGGACTAATAAGTGAGCAGTTGGAGCTACAAATCAAATCATTCCATATATGAGCATCAGTTATGTTTGATTGTCTAAACTGATAGCATTCTGAACTTGGTACGCAATTTTCTTTAATAACATTTGTAGATTCAATATACATATTAGGACATAATATTTTACAAATATACATATTATACATATAAAACAATACCCCCATCATCACTTTGTCCTCTAGAAATACAATAATTGTAGAAGCTGTATCCATTGGTGCTATTTGCTACAGCACACGCTGAATCGTCAGTTGTTGTATATGGTGTACTGAGAACACAGGCGCTATTAACACATATGGCACAGTATTTACATACACCATTTAAACAACTCTGTCCGTTGATAAATGAACACGTATCGTTACCATCTCCCTGATAAATATCATCTTGTCCAAAACATAGGGTTGCTAGAAATAGTAAATAAAAGATAGTATGAAATAAAAAAATAAATGATAACCAAAACATAAGAAGCGACAATAAAAACGAAATAGAAATAGAGAAAAGGTCATTCTAGTCTAGATTTTACCTTATTGTACGACATAAATAACCTTCAAGCAAACAAACATCGATATCTTGTGATGTCTTAGTTGTTTATGCTCTATTTTTACATTGGGTGTCACAATGCACGGCAGCTAATAATTTCATGGCATTTGAAGGTCCAACCCAGATATATTAAATAAATATATACTAATCATGGCACTTGAGCCATTAAGATTTTGAATCATCTTAACACCTTATACATCTTATTCGTTTTTCACAATATTTAATAATACTCAGAAAGTTAAGCTAGAAAGATGTCTAACCCAAAATGTAAGAAAACAGGAGGCTGTTATGGGTTGTTTAATATCATGCACTTTAATATTTGTATGTTTATACTTATATTAATGTCACTTACTTTTGTTTAGTCAATACTCATGTAGGCAGGTGATACCATTTTGCAAGTTACGAGGCATCAACAGGCTCATATATAAATAAATGTTATTATATTCTCAAAAAAGATCTACATATTTATAGTAATTAAATAGCTCCATTATTGAAAAACTAAGTAAATGGTTCTTAGTTATTTATTTATTAGAACTATTGCACTTTCAAGTTCGTAAAAATGAAATGTACATTATCAGTTTTGCAACTAAAATCAATATAGTGCACCAGAAACATAAAATACATACTTGAATATTTCTAAAATTAAAACATATAAGTTTAGCTTCTTCAAGATCAAATGATTCATTATGTTTGATATAGATAAACCTTCTAAGTGCTTGTTAACATGATTGCAGCCATCCAGCCATTTAGGTTCGAGCTTCAAAATAGTACATGCAATAAACCTCAGTTTCTATAGCCAGTGTACACTATCAATAAAATGATACGTGCATATATAATCTCAGCATGATCTTCACAAATCCCAGTAAGGTTTTTCTTACCAGAATATTATAATGCAGTGTTTTTTATTTTTGAAACTCAGGAGTTGACTCGCGTCCTTGCTTCACTTCAATGAAGAAAAATAAATCAAATAAATTGAATTGTGTATTGACAATAGAGTTTAACTTTAGGTATTTTACCTTAATTTTAGTCGCTTGTGATCCCTTTCGAGCTTACATGGTAATTATTACATGTATGGCTTAACAACTCGAAATATATTAGAAATAAAAGAAAAAAAAAGAAACATGTCAATGTATATATCGAAAAAAAAAAGACTTTTTTTTATTATTATTTTATTTATACATGTATGTACACGAAGTTATTTTTATAAGTAAAAGGTTCAGATAAAAACATACACGAATGTAAGATATGTATATAAAGAAACAACCTTTTCAAAATGCATGTATGACAATTTAGCAATTTTTCTGGCCAATCATACCTGATTTCTCTGTAACGTAAGGATTTTACAAGTCACTTTGAGTTCAAGAGTGAAAATCACTTGAGTTTGTGCTTATTTTCAAGTTTGCTTAAGTTACAAGATGCACGACGCTTTTCAAGTAACCACAGTAGTAGATAAACTAAGTCGTATAGAATCTATTTTTGCACATGGTACTTTCATCACTTGACATAGACTTTTATACTGCCATCTAACTCAATCATTAATAGGCGATCGGCTCTTAATTGGTACTGGAATTGGGCAGTTGCTTGTATACGATATAAAGGAGTCTTTAGGTAGATAGATCATTGTTTATGATGAGATGCAAAATGACGATATATAATGTAATCTTATTCCTACTGTTTGCATTTTCCCTTCATGTAGTTGCTGATGACAATGAAGTACCAGAAGTTACACTTGCTCAGACTATCAAAAGTTTTTCTAAAAGACCTATCGAGCAGTTGGATATTATCAAGGAGATTGATGTTTTAGTGTCTCTTTCAGGTAAATAACATAAATACTAACGAAACTTCGATCGTTTATATTTATATTTATATTTATTTATCCCTAAAAACACAAGATGGTCTTGTGAGTCTTCATGATCTTCGTTCATTTGAGCTTCGTATGGCACTTGGAAAGACAAAAGGCGCCAACTTATTTGCGATACAAACAATGGTAGAGATGAGTCCCGAAGAACAAATCCCTGTATTGACTACACGTCTTGCTGTTGCGGTTAGAAAGAAACTTTTGGTTTTTGTATGGAAAGACACCGAATTTTATGAGACAAAGGTAAAAGCGTGAGGGAGAGGAGAATGATTAGAATTAGATTCTTATTTTGTTTTTAGGAACTCAATATACCGGATAGAATAAAGGCAATGTCATGGGTAGGAAATACCAAAATTTGCTTGGGTTTCTCTACCGAATATGCATTAATGGATGTCGAGGAAGGGCAGCTCACTGAACTATTTGCCCCAACTAGTCCGGCAGAAGCAGGTCCAATGAGTACACTCAACAGTTTATATAATATGTCTATTGGTGCAAGAGGTGGGAAACCAATGATTACAAAGATTCCGAATAACGAAATGCTTTTAGCAAGAGATCGTAAGTATTTATTAAGATATAATAAAATGTGTCCATTCACTAAAATGTATGTATTATATTTTTAGACTTAAGCATATTTCTTGGCTTGGATGGCACGCCTACCCGAAAGGTTGGTATTGAGTGGTCGGGTACACCAGAGCAAATCGGCTATTCTTACCCTTATGTAATTGCTATATTACCAAAACATGTGGAAGTTAGAAACATCCAAACGCTGACATTGGTGCAGCAGATTGAACTATCAAACACTCGATTTTTAAACCAAGGCAAACTTGTTTATGTTGCAAGTTCGTCTCAAATTTACCGCTTAACGCCTTTTAGTTTTTCGTCTCAGGTAATAAAAAACAACATTATCTCCTTTTTTTTTGTAGAATGGCGAACTAAAGACTATTGTTATAAACTATTTCTTCTTCAGATTGACCAATTAGTAGAAAAGCAAGAATATAAGGAAGCAGTGAGCTTATTGGATCAAATCGATGCTGTTCTCGTTGAAAACAAGGAAAAAAAACTATCGACTATTCGTACAGCATATGCACATGATTTATTCCGATGTGGGGAATACGATACTGCCCTAGGATTATTCCAAGAACTTGACACTCCTCCCGCTGAGGTTATTGGCTTGTACCCAGAGATGATATCTGGTAGTCTTGCTAAAACATCCCCGGAATCAGAGTCAGAAGATTTGATGTCTTCCCCAGTATTGAAGAAACGAACCACGATTGATGAAGATATATTAAAAGAGGAGCGTCCAGGAAGTAGAGCGTCCGATAAGAGTAGAGCTACTACTATCACAAGTCAAAGTGTACCCAAGGATGTTTCGGTACCACTTACTGGTCTCAATCTTCGTGACGCCGTTGGGTTTCTCATTCGCTATCTCACTGATAAGCGCCAGAAGCTTGCACGACGATTAAATGGTTCATCAAAAACACCTTCATCTGATAAATCAGGTGGAGAAGACGATGATCTCCTTTATCAAGCAACATTGGTGGATACAGCACTATTGAAGTCATACATGATGACAAACGATGCTCTCGTTGGACCTTTGCTTCGTGTTCAAAACCACTGTGATGTTGAAGAATGTGAGATCATCTTGATGGATAAGAAGGTAAAATTTATGTTATAACGAATAAGGGGAACAAAAAGCATGGAATGGCTGAGTTATTGTATTTTCTTTTTATTTTTATAGAAATACAAAGAACTAGTTGATTTGTACCACTGCAAGGGATTACATGCAAAAGCTTTGGATCTTTTAGAAAAGTAAATTCAAACCATGACGGTTTTCATATGAATGTGTAATGACTTTAATTTTAATTTTAATTTTTCGAAAAAAAAAAAAAAAAAAG
>VCJA01002456.1:31227-41518 GCA_024139275.1 Backusella macrospora
CTTGCAGCGATTGGGCTTAGATCACTTTGACCTTGTACTGAAGTATTCACGTTGGGTTCTGGAAAAAGATCCAAAACATGGCATGGATGTAAATAATTTCAATCAAAAAGACGAAATTTCTCTCTCCTGTTTTCTTGTTATATTTGATTAATTTGATTTTTGAATATTTAGATATTTATCGATGATATCGCCGAAGTTGAAACATTCCCCCGTGAAGAAATATTACAGCATTTAGAGTCGATATCTAGCGATCTTGCTATACAGTATTTAAGCTATATTATTGAAGAACTCCATGATGATTCTCCAGAGTTTCATAACAGGCTTGTAATTGCCTATCTTGATAAAATCACCTCTGACAAGAATAAAGGTAACATTTATCTAACTCGACGATATGCAAGGTCTTTGTAAACATAACTATCAATTATTTTAATGTAGATGATAAAGAAAAACGAGCTGCTTTACGTTCCCGACTTTTGGCTTTTCTGACCGAGTCATCCCATTACAAAGCAGAAAGAATATTATCCCGATTACCCATTGATGGTAAGATAACCATCAACAACAATAATAAAAGGAAATATAGAATTTTAAATACTGATTTTAATGGAAAGATCTCTTTGAGGAACGTGCAATACTATTAAGTCGTATTGGACAGCATGACCAAGCATTGGACATTTATGTATACAAACTCAAAAATTACGTGATGGCAGAAGAGTAATGTTTTTATTTTATTTTTTTAAAAAAAAGTTTGTTATGTTATAATTATTTTTTAACAGTGCATTCTTAGGTATTGCACTAAAGTATATCAGGTAGATCCGGAGAAGGGTGAAAAAATGTACTTGACACTATTACGGGTTTATCTTCAACCAAGTAACAATCAAAAGCCCCTTATTGAGCCTGCTTTAGATTTGTTAGCTCATCATGGATCACATATCGATGCAAGTGAGGTCTTATCTATATTACCCACATCTACTCGACTTCAAGGGTTATTTCCTTTCTTTGAAAAATACATTAGAGAGACAAACAAGAATCGAAACATGGATCTGATTGTCAAGAATCTCCTCAAAGCTGAGCAAATTCAGGTAAAAAGATAGCCGAATGATAGAATCTTACAAATTTTATACTTTATATTCACATGATAATGATAATGTTTTCAGGTTGAAGAGCAGCTAATGTATTACAGGTCTCGAGCTGTCAAAATCACAGAAGATCGCATGTGCCCACAGTGCAACAAGCGGATCGGAAATAGGTAAGTTGTCGAAAGTGGTAAATCCGAAAGATTTGTTTTATTTACCTCTATATATTAGCGTGTTTGCCGTCTTTCCAAACGGTGTTGTCGTACATTATTCTTGTAAAGAAAAAATCGAGCAGACTCAGTGGAAAATTTTGTAATCAAAGTATTCATACCCCTTTCTTCAATTGATCACACACACCTTGCTTTTATTTTCCTATTATTATTCTTCAAAATAAAAGTGATTCATACAAATTTTATTTGTGCTTTTGTTAAGTCTTTTTATCTTCTCGGAACGATCCGTACAAATGAAAGAGATAAGAATAGTTCTTAAAAAGGGTAAATAGTATTATTGGGTGATGTATTGAAATAGTGGTAACTTGAAATATTTGTTGCCATGACAATTAAAGTGATCGATAAGGACTCTGTATCACTATCGAAATTGGAAAACACGATTTATTCTTGATATTAACGTGGCGGAAAATGATATCTAAGCTGATATCTATCAAGATATATCAGTAGTATATATACTCTTTCCACATTCCACTGTTTTCTCTTCTTCTTTATCCTCTCATCTTTAATAGCTTTTTTCTACTATTATAACAATGAATATTAGTTACTACACCTACAAGTCAATTGCTATCATTCAGGTCAATTATTGTACTAGTTCTACACAAGGAAGATCCTGTGCTGTTTGTGGATCAACCCTACATATGACGAGTAAGTTTTGAAGATTTTCTACTTTTGAGAAGAATATGATTTTCTAAAATAATAAAAAACTACAGAGCATTGTCCCGTCCATCCTTAAATAGATACGAGATATCTTTTCCCTGCATTTTCATTACACTATATACATTGCCCAAAAGTTGTTTTTTTTAAAAAAAAAATCCTACATTGCATGGTGCAAATTTTCACCATCCTATTACATATTTGCATTGCACCACTTTATTTTAAATTATAAACAGCAATAAAATTTACATTATAAAATCGGATTGAGATTTTTATTTCTTTTTAAGGAATGGTTGGTTGGTACATTGCTCTTCTAATCTGATAAATATTTTAGTATATCTATCATTGCTTGGCTGGAATCAACACCCCAATTTGTTAATGTGCTTGTATTAGGTGTAATAACGTAGATCTTGAATTGAAGTGCATCATTTCCTTGAATTGCTGCTCTTTCGGATACACAGAATATATCTTCAGCAGTCTTATCATCACCACAACAAAGAATAAAATCGATTACTTGTGTTTGTGTAAGTGCACAACTCACTAATGCCTCGACAGGTGATTTTCCAACAATAAAGTCGAAATGATTTTGACATTCTTTCGCTTGAAATACACTAAGATCAATCTTTTATTCATTTTTCTTGAAAACATTGCGTTTTGGCTATCATGCTACTTACCTAAACTTGTGATCTGCCTTTCGATAATGCTATGTTATCGCATGCTTATTTTCTTTGATGAAGCTTCCTGGTGTATGCTCGGTATATTATTCAAATATATTTCTAACACCATCTTTCTACGCCATGTCAACTTTTTCTAACATGCTAATCCAGCCTTTACTATTTGGGTCTCTAATAACGCAGTCATGTTCAGCTGATAGTCCTAAATTTGGAATGCTACCCACCCAGTTTTCTAGTGCTTTCTAGAAATTGATTTATTTTTTAGAAGAAAAAATCTGGTCTCAACCAGAGATCACCCAAACAGTGTTCTATGGCCTCTCATATAATTCAGTTAAAACTGTAGCCATTTATTTAGAAGGCACTGCAACTTCAGGGTCTCGACAAATAGGAACCAAAGCTCCCTTTAATAATAAAAAAAAATCAGTTACGATTGATCAATTGATATTTCGCAAATGTAGGACTTAAGTCGTAACCAAAAAATAGGATGCGACTTTTGTTTTATTATATTCAACTTTGATCTTTGAAACACAAGGCAGAGTGGTGGATCCCCAATTAATTTTGGGTATGGTTAACAACCTCTTGATTAGAGAATTAAACTAATATTCAGAAGTGTGAGATGTTACAGTCGGATGAAGCTGTTATTATAAAACATCAGCTTTTCTTTCTTTTCTTGATGTTGAGTATTAAAAGTTATTACTTACATTATACTTCAAAAGTTTTTCTTTATTATGCATGGAAAGACAATCAGCAATTGCTTTGGTTACTTCAGAAAAATTCCAAGGGTTTACGATAACAGCTACGCTCATACTTTTAGTAGTACCGGTAAATTTCGATAAAATGAGAGGGCTATGGTTTTTCTCTTGAATTACAACATATTCGAAGCTGGCAGTATTCATACCATCGACAGTAAGTGTAATAAAACAAAGATCTGCTAATTCTAAAAGGACGTAATACTCATCTCAGTCAATTTATTGAGTATAAAAATTGGCAGATGTAAATTCTAAAGAGCCGTATTTATTGTTGACTTGACCTATGATTTTTGCCGCTTTATTCTCAAGAGTAGAAGAATCCGGAATTCCAGATGAACTAACTTGGATGAAAACGGCCTTACCGTGCCATTCAGAACAGTCATCTAAGAATTTCTCAAATGCTTCAAGCTTCTGTAAAATACTTTTTACAAGATCAAGTTTATCGTGGCCAACAATAATTTTTTATCAGCATATCGTTCACACATTGCTTTAGCCTTAAGTGTCACGCCTGTAGTATTATAGTATCTTTATATTCTTTCTTTCTACATCAATACCTATTGGATATATTACCAGTTGAATAAGTGAACCATTCTCGATAATACCAGAGGGTGAACATTTATAGCCTAAAATTCGTGTACAGTTTGAGGCAAGTGGCGTGCATAATTATATGTCCGCCATACTAAATAGGCTTTCTTTGATTCTTAACATACGTCACACGAGTGCTACCTGGAATGCCACTAGATTTGCACCCAGGATACCCTGACAAAGTTATTTGCGATCTACAGGTAACAAGTAATAATAGCAAAATATCAGTTAAATTTTATATTTGTGACTTAGTATAGGCTTACGAGGAAGGCAGCTGAAAATCTGAGCTTGGAAATGGTGTATGGATAAAGAGACCTACAGGAGCATCAGGCAAAAGTTTTCTAATTATTTGTGGAACAAGAAGCAAATGGTAATCGTGGACCCAAACTTGGAAAAAACATGTCAACCTCATGTCAATCTCATGTCATACATAAAAAACAACACTTACTAATGTCGCCAGGCTGGTAGTTTTCAACAGTTTCTTTAGCAAATATTTCGTCTACTCTTACATATTGATCCCAGTATTTAACTTCATCAACATTATCGTTCCACATCATATAATACAGCAATGTCCATAAGACTGCAAAGAGTTTTCAACATTTAAATGATTAAATTTCATAATAAAATGGCCGGGGTTTCTATTTTGGGAAGATTCCGATTTATTCGTTACACTTTCTCTTTACCCTGCTTGCAATACCCTTCATAGTGGTCAATAGCTAACTCGCCCGGTATAAACAAAAAAGAAGCATTATATTTCGATTTTAAGAGACTACATAAGCCATTCCGTTCAGCTTCATTAATATTGTTCATATCGGCATCGTCATCATCTTCAGTGCTGACTGGACCTGTACCACCAATATAAAGGGTTTTGTATTCATGCTTAAGGTGATCCAAACCGGCATACATTGCCGAATGACCTTTTCGAAGAGACAGTGTCCACATACTAGTCTGGCCTAATGAGGTGATTGTAGAACGACGTCTATCAATGTGCAATATGGGCGATGAGTCAAAAATCTGGTTACTAGCGGTACCAGCATTGGGTACTCTAAGTAAGTTGTCATCGGAAGGCATTGTTTGTCTTCTCAAGACTTTTATTTTTTCGTTAGAATTATTTGCATTAAGAATGTAGTAATAAGAAATATGATTCACCACGATTATAACTTTTCCTTTAAGTTCAACCTTTTCATCATTTTTAAAATCAATTATATTTTTCAATGGAGAGTTATCCATGTTTATAGGTGTCATAATTATTGAATGAGAATATAGAGAAAAAAGAGAGATAGAGTGAAAAAGAATAATAGCTTTTATTTAATGCGCATCACTCGGAGTTTTTTAAAGTGAAACTGAAGTATAGTGATACAAGCAACCACCCCGATTTCGAATCAGAAATTTAATTTTTTTCTTTTACTTTGACATTCAGTTTCATCCTTCCCCTTTTTTTTTCTTATTTTTTTTTTATAATATATTTCATTTCATTTACTTTTCGAATTTTATATAGCTTTCTTTTCTTTATGACACCGTCAATAACAGAAGATTTTATTAGTTACAATCCATTTCCAGCTGATCCATGTGAAACTATTATTGTTAAAAGATATCGAAGTTCAAAGACGGGCCTGGCTGCTATCCACGCCGATATTGATGGTAAGTTGGGGTTGAGTCGATGTTGAAAAAAATTACCTCTGATTAAATATTCCTTACATCAAGGCCCTCTCGTGAGCGGATTTTTGACATTGGCTACAAAAGGTAATAAAAAAAAATGTCGTTAGGTAAAGCTGTGTACTAATAAAATTGATTTGTAGTATTAAATGATGATGGGTGTCCTCATACTCTAGAACAGTAAGTTACCTACTAAAAAGCGATGTTATAATATTCGATGAATTGAGTTCAGTATTTGTCAGCCTTGTTTTTCTCGGTAGTGAGAAGTATCCTTATAAAGTAAAAACAAACAGCCATTAAATTAGATCTTTCATTGAGATGGTCTGATATTTCTTCTTATGTTTTATAGGGCGCTCTTGATTCACTCGCTCCTAGAGCTTATGCACCGGGTACAAACGCGTGGACTGATATCGACCATACTTGCTACAGTAAGATTTGAAAAAAACAAAAACAATAAGATTCACATGATTGGACTTCAAAATTAATTTCTTTACTCATATTTTTAAAATTCAAAGCCATTACAACTGCTGGTAGTGACGGTTTTCTTCAGCTGTTACCAGTTTATGTGGATCATATTTTATATCCTACCTTAACAAATGAGGGATTCTATACAGAAGTACATCACATCAATCAAAACGGGGAGGATGCTGGTATGTGTATTACATTACACAATTATATTGAGGCTAATTTGAAAAATATATCTGTTTTTGACTATCCTGCCTTATACAGGCGTAAGTATTTTTTTTTTATATGAATGATAACTTTTACTAGAACTGTATATATAGGTTGTCTATTGTGAAATGCAAGCACGTGAAAATTCTATGAATGATATGATGCAGCGTCGATTGCAACATTTAATTTATCCTAAAGATAGTGGTTATCAAAATGAAGCGGGAGGGTTAATGGAGTGCCTAAGAAAATTAAAAATTGAATCAAGTAAGGAGACCCATTGTGAACATAACAGCAGCGAGATTAACTCTTTATTATGGCGGTAGTTCGAGAATACCATACTCAATATTATAGACCTGATAATCTTGTTATAGTAATCACGGGTAAATTGGATCAAGTCCACCTCATGTCAACATTGGAGCAGATTGATAAGTCTATATTGGATCGATCACTATCTTTCGCACCTATTGTGCCATCAAAAAGTCCATGGATTCCATCACCTTATATTCCTGATTTGATAAATAATATGACGGAAACCATTTATTTTCCGGGTGAGGCTGAAAGCTTGGGAGAAATTGAAGTAACTTGGCTTGGTCCACAATGGAATGTAAGATTTAGTTAACAAAGAAGAAAAAGAGGAGAAGGAAAGATATAACAAATGGCAAATTAGGAATTTCTTGAAATTCAAGCTTTGCACATGCTCAATTCTTATTTAACTGATACACCTATTGCGCCTTTAAGAAGGGTGTTTTCTGAGAGAAGCGATCCTTTTTGTACAGGTTTGACAAAACTACATAGAAAAAAAATATTGGAAAAATTTATATGTGTATTGTCTTTTAGAGTTAGACTTCAGAATGGCTGAACGTAGTAGAGTTGCAATGACAGCGACTTTTCAGAATGTTCCTGTCCATAAGGCAGATTGCATTCCTCCATTGCTTATAGCGACACTTCAAAGTATTGTAAGCAATGAAGACATTGACATGGAAAGAATGAAAGCAATTATTCAAAAAGAAAAACTCAAGGTAATAGTAAATGTAATGATTTTTCGATCTTCCTCCTGAATTGTAAGATGTTAGTATTTGGACGATTACGAAACTCGTGCAACCTACATGTTGGCTTTACCGGCTATCACAGGTACCACCATTTACAACCAATCAATATTTTGGTGTATCGATTAACTCTATTTTTGGAATAGCTAGTATTTATGGTGATTTAGGAAGTCAGGATTTTGTCAATGCTTTACAACAGGCCAAATATCTTGACATACTTGAAAAACACAGTAAAGAATATTGGATTCAAACTCTTAAAAAGTAATGAATAATATTTTTTTATAGCAATACACTTACATTATTCTATAGAGCATATATCGATACGGCATTTACTGCCATCATTGGTAAACCTTCTATGACAATGGCAAAGGAACTTTTGGAGAATGAGCGGATTAGAATTGAATCACAGCGTGCTTCTCTTGGAGAGCAGGGGTTAAAACTTCTTGCAGAAAAATTAGAGCATGCTACACGTATGAATGAAGCGCAGATACCTTCTCGTGTCATGGATGGATTTCCTATACCAAGTGTTTCTAGTATATCTTCCATTGACGTCCAGACCGCTGTAAATCCTTATCACATAATTTCCCATGTACCAAAAAACCCTGTTCAAGAGCATATAAACAATGATGGAGATATTAAAGATGTTCCCTATTTTATACAATATGATCGTACGTATTGGTATTTCTATTTACCATACATCATTTTAACAAGCTCCCTCACTTGTATAGATATTCAGTCTGCTTTTGTTTCAATCTCCGTTTATATGGATACGGCGTCATTACCTTCACATCTAAAACCTTATGGCAGAATGTATATGGATACTATATTCGCTTCGCCAATTCGAATTGATGCAAACAGTTATATTAATCATAACGACGTAATTCAAAAACTAGACTTGGATATAATTACTTACGATGCGACCTTGGGATACCAAGCAGCATTTAGAGAATATATTGTCCTCACCGTAAAAGTTGAGGTAAATTCTCTGTTGTTCGTCTTAAAATCTTCAGTTTCTAAGAGTTTCTTCTAATAGGCAAAAAAATATGAGGAGGGAGTAAAATGGCTGAAGCTTCTAATGTGGAATATTGAGTTTACACAGGACAGGTATTTATTCTAAACATTACAAAAGCAAATTAGTCTCACTTTTATTGTATTTTTAAAAAAAGGTTAATCATTGCTGTAAATAAAACACTCAAAGATGTTCCTCAAGCTAAACGTAGCGGAAAATTGGTACTATAAAACCAAACTAAAACATATAAATACTGATTCGTAATTGATCTTACCTGATTAGGTGACAGATTGGACAATTCGTGCAATACACACCGATATCACAAAATCTACAGAAGCCACGTGTAGCTATTTATATCAAGATACCTTTCTTCCTCCAGTTCTAAAAAGACTGAAGACAAACCCATATAGTGTTATCCAAGATATGAATGAGTTCCGTTCGATTTGTAAGTGTATACAGGGTTTTTTTTTTCATTTCCTTTTCTTATTGAAAACCAATGACCTTTTGTATTTCTTTTTGTATAGTATGTCGTGGAGAGAATCTAAAAATTCAGGTTATGGGAAATATATTAAATCTTAAAACCCCCAAATCTACATTCAAGTGTTGGAGTGAACGCCATGTAAGTGACAAAAGAAAAAAAAGATAAAATAAAAAACTATATATATATATTCAACGTTTTGTTTAGGAAATTTTCAAATCTTCACCTCCAATCATCAGGTCTAGAGATGTGTTTGGATTGCATGGCAAAAACCCTGGTCAATGTGTAGGTTTAGTTTTTCCTTTATAATTTGATCTGACAGTTTTTAATTACTTTTAAATAGACTGCTATTGTTGTGTTACCATCTACTGAAAGTTCATTTTCTATACATTCAGCAAAAGGTATCATTTGATAAAGTAAAGTTAAACAATTAAAAAATAAAACTAACAGATATTTCCAAGGTCCATCCGATTTTGATTCTCCAGAAATACCAGGACTTTTAGTATTGATGGAAATGCTACATGCTATGGAAGGTGTTTACACTCGACTTATTAGAGGGCTTGGTTTAGCTTATAAGTGCTGGCTAACCAATTTAACTGAAGCTGGACTGATATCACTTTGTATATTACGTTCATCTGATATCCTAAGTGCATTTGAACATGTTAAAAATGTAACACATCAGCTCGCAAAAAACGAGGTAGAATAACTTCCATATTCACTACTATATTTAATATTATTTTATTTACTATTTTCGCTAATAATATATTGTCTGTAGGTCACCTTTGATGGATATGCACTAGAAGGAGCAAAAAGCAGTGTCATTTTTGATATTGCTGACTGTGAAGGTACTAGAGATGGAGCAGCAACACAATCATTTTTAAACAAAGTTTTACGACAAAGTAAAAGGCAAAAAGTAGATTTTCTTAAAGCAGTGCAGGTACCATTTTTCTTCTGATCATAGTAAGCATATATTTATATATTTATTTAGGACGTCACTATAGAAGATTTGTGCCAGCTACTTCATCGCTATATTGTTCCTTTATTTGATTCAAAAAGCTCAAATCATGTTATTATAAGTTCCTGTGCAAAAGGCCAGGAAATCGCACACTCGTTTTTTCAGAT
The DNA here is from genome assembly GCA_024139275.1 of Backusella macrospora. NCBI lineage: Eukaryota > Fungi > Mucoromycota > Mucoromycetes > Mucorales > Backusellaceae > Backusella > Backusella macrospora. Next base: position 41,176 of record VCJA01002456.1, read on the forward strand.
GGGTCACCCATCTCAAATTATAAAAGTGGAAGACGTATATTCAAAGAATATATTCCAGCAAGTAGAATAGATAATACAAAGTTCATTATATCATGTAGATCAGATACGTCTTTTTTTAGAGTAAATAAATTTAAACGCAATATAGATATTATTAATAGATTTTATGTGGTTTAATTCGGTTATTTTTAAATTATGCTGCTTGTTGTCGTTGTGAAATATTAACATCGATTAAAACTTTCAGATATCCGATTTATAAATTTATTAAAGTTCTTGTGAAGTATAAAACTATATCATTCTTTTATTATTATAAGAATATATTAATCTTTTTTTTTTTTTTTTTTTT
>VCJA01002456.1:41528-59735 GCA_024139275.1 Backusella macrospora
AATCTGGATCAGCTATTTTACAAAAAATTCAATCTACGACTCAGTAATTCGTGAATATCCCTAATGGAATCAGTAATATGTGTAACTCTACGATCCAATAAACATATATTTCGGAAAAATAATGAACGATGCTGTTCAATTACTTGATTTTTAACATCTTTGATAAGAGAGACCGAGTAATGCTACTAACAGTAGTGGCAAGTTGTCGAGAGGTGGATGATTCATGTTGAAGTTCAGGAGTCATTATATAAAGTATTTAAATGCAAGATCGAAAAAGAAAGAAATTTTGTTTTAAAAAGATAAATTGATTTGGACGACAATTTTTTTTTAAAAAATTAGCTGATCTATATTTCTGATGTCGTTAGGGATTGTTGGATCAACTATTTGCGGAATAGCTGACGCTGTCAGAGATGATATTAGACTTGTTTGGTGATTGGTCAATTAGGAAAGTCATTTAAGCTTATTAAAACTATAGTATCTCGAAATAAACGGTGTTGATATCTACAAGAAAACAAGGAATCATTAGAGTGATGTTCATATAGAAATGATAAGCTAGTTTAACTTTAAATGAATGTCTGTGATTTGAATTGACATTCTAAGAAGGTAGTGAGTAAGAAGTGTTCAGCACTTCATGAAAATATATATGAAAAATATCAGAGCTCAGTCTCTTATCTTTGCCTTGAGTCGATAGATCATCAAAAAAAAAAAATTAACGGGAAATTTTTTTTTTATGGATTTTATTACATAACAATATCAAATCTCTAGCAGTTTTAAGTCTATTTTATGACTTCAATTTCTTTATATAAAAATATATAGCATCAAATTATCTTTTTTGTCTTTAAATAACGTAGATGGTTTTAAAGTGACTGATCCAAATGAACCAAATAAGTGAATAAATGCCCAAGAAATCCTCTCCCGCTTTAATTTGAATCAACACATCAAGTAGATCATATTCATGTGTTGACAGCTTAGATATATACGTAGAAGAGGAAGACTTCCGAGACCAAGATAATTTTGAGGCGCAACTTTGTAATTATAATTATGCACACCCCTTCTCAAGTGCAAAAAAAAAAATGGTTTGTTCCTATAAAAAAATGAGGTTGATAAAGTTGAATAAAATAGTATTTCTGGACTACCTGTGTAGCCGATTGAGATTTCTGTTCGAGTTACTGCTAATATACCCCAATAACATACTATTAGTAATAATATTAGGTACCTTGTGATTTTGATCTTGTTTTTTTTAATCAATAATACTGAGATTTTTTTTTTTTAGGTAAATAATTTTCACCTGGTCGAAGAAATCTTTGACCTGAAGCTCTTGATAGAGGATTTTGATATCCATAAGGTAATAGACGTAGTAAAGAGGGAAATGATGAGGGTGGAAATATAAAATGGAGTATTGTAAACTGCGTTCAGTAGCATAAATATCGGGTCTCTTCTAAGTCTCATTGAGATCAATCAAAATTTCAATGACGATCAGGTTGTTATTTCAATTAATCACCAGAATTAGGCAACCAATACAGACAATTTCAAAGCAGTTAATAGACCTACGAGAACTAGTGCTATAGAACCATCATTGCCTGAATCTATAGCGATGATGTCAAAAGAAGTTTAATCGGTTGAACTTGATTTATATCATTTAAAAAGAATAAAAACTAAAGGCTTAACTAGTGTGGTAATTGATACCACATAATAATAGTAAAGGCTCTCTCAATCATTAGGTTATGTTATGACTCTATGAAATAGATGATATAATATTATTATTGTATAATAATGTCTATCGAGTTGAATCAATTAGATAACCCTCACTGTAACACTGGCGGCTACAGATGTAAAATCGCTGACACAACCCATATTTAAATAATTCTCACCTTTATTATTATTAATTCCTTTGGTTAACCTTTTAATAAAATACTTAACTTGATTATCAATATAATTACAGTCGTGTTACTTTTAAGAAACAATAATAAAATACTACAAATAGTACTAATCGATGCGATACAAATTAAGTCTAAATTGTATGCTTCAAAGAAGGAGACTCTTTTCTTTACCTCGTATCTGTGATGTATTTTACCATTTATATGAATGAATTGTACTTCTTACACCAAATAATTGCCTTTAATTACACCGTTTTTATGTCTCGATTATACAAAAGCTTGGAATCGATTTACTTTTTTCTGAAAAAGTCCTCTTTCGTCTAGTGCAACTCTTTATATAACATCTGTTGTGAATTCGATAGTTGAAGTAGGGTGAAAATTTAAACCAAGTTTTTCTTTTTCTGTAGTGACAGCAGCACCAGGTTGGTCGACAAAAAATGGAAACATAATAATTCTAGTTCCTGTATAAAGAGCTTCTTGAAGTGATCCTGTACCACAATGAGTTAAGAACATAATAATAGAAGGATGATTCAATATTGCCATCTTAGGTGCCCATTCAATAAACACTATATGATTAGGATTTAATTGCTCGAAAAAGCTTTTTATGTCGTAAGTTCTGTTGGCTCCTGTGGTTGTATAGTAAGGAAACAAATTATTCAAACCACGTGTTGCCCAGAAAATTCCGTCGATAGCGCCATTTTTTATATTATGGAGTATTGCCTTTAATATTAATTCAAGGTCTTTTTTGAGAGGAACTACATGCTGAATGGATGCAATATAGAAAACTCGATTATGTTTTTCAAGAAAGTTTTCTAGACTGGAATTTAAAAATCTGTAAGAATTCGAAAGAATAGGACCGACCATTTCAAGTAGAGCTCCTAACAAACGCGCAGCTTCTATTCCAAATACCGAATTAACAATTTTCAGACCGTCTTTGTGTTTATTTTCTAGCTTATATCGTTGGAATGCCTATAATAATATTTTTGTATTTCTTTTATACTCTTTCTACTCCTTCTGAAGGACAAATAAAAGATTTACTTGTGTGATAAACATATCGCCGAAACGCTCTATGATGCCCATGTGTTAAGTTGAGGAGTTTTGGATATCCCAAATATTACTATTGATATAAGGTGCGTAGTCATCTTTATAATTAAGGTACGCGATAAATTTATTTATCAAAAAAAATTGCCGCTTTTCTTCCTATTTTTATTTACCAGTACCTTCAGGGAATGATGAAATTATAATAAATGGTGTCTCATTATTTGATACTATTTCGATAGAAGTATCATCAAAAATCACAGATCACTCAAGCCTGTTTTTTTTTGTTTCTACCGTTTCTTTATTGATACGATAGTCTAGAAAGATAATATGGATGAGTATATTCGTTTTATACTTCTTTATGCATTTCTCTTTCATATCTATATACCTTCTACAAAATTATAATCTCTAGCCTTTAAAAAAAATCTTTATTACATTCTCAATAGGCATATCATGAAATTTATCGAGATAATAGTTTCTAATAGCTGCACCACTTAATGAACTTGTGTTTATAACATCCACCATTCAGAAATTATTCGCAAATTTAACATGTGTATCCTGCACTCTAGGCCTTTTTCGGGGCCTAAATGAGACCAAAACTTGTATTTTAGACTTCTTTTCGGCAACTTCTTTGTGGGATTTGAGATTATGAGCTAATAAAATAGTTTTTCGGGCTCATTTTTTTATATTGAAAAAAAAAAGTGCAGGTTAGCTTTTTAAATATAGAAAAAAATTGTCAGATTTCCTAGAGTTCTAATACTACTTTTAATATATTATTGCTGACTATGTTATATATATATATATTTAATTACCTTTGTTATTAAGGTTACATTATGTCCTTAAACAGATATTTCTTCTAATATTTGGAGAACCCAAATAACATATGAAGAGACACCAGTAGGGCAACTAAATAATATGTGTTTTGGTTCTCTAAATGTTTGTTCAAGTATTAATTGTTGGAGTCAAGTGTTTTGCAAGTTGTCTCAAACACTGAAAAAAATTGATAGTGTGATCCAAATAAGACACGCTGTACCAATAAATAGCGTATTTTAACTAAATTATTGTAAAGCAGATAATAATAATAATAATAGTAATAATAAAAAAGAAAACTAATGTTAAATATTTATGTCTAATATCAGACTGTACATTCACTAAATATGCTAAGTTAACATAATCCTTCTCCATACTAAACTACTTTGTGTTTGTTAAACGATATATGGATAATATCACAACCGAGTGTAATCGTTTACCCCAGAAGAAATCAAAACTACAATTTTTCAAAAAAAAAAAATAGGAATAAATGAAAGTAAATATATTTATTAAGGTGAGTCTGATGGGTAAGTTCTACTGTTTATTTCAAGAAATTGAGAAAAAAAATTCAAACTATTTAGAACGAGGATAGTCATTTTGATAAATGAAAAGTAATTAATGAGAAAAGGTGATAAAATTATTTAGAAAAAGCAGGGGCTCAAGAAAAAAAGCAATACTTGGTTGTATATATAAGCATAATGCCATATTTCAAAGAGTAAGAACGAGTCATGATGGACGCAAGTATTATCAAATAAGGTCAATGGAGTTGTATCAGAATAGATGCAAATATTATATAACGTTGAGAAATAAGTCAGCATACAAACGTTCAAAGTAGTTATCAAATGTAAATTTACCAACACGCTAACACTCATTCAGTACATACTGGCAAATCGATTCTTTGCCAAAGTGATAACTCACTTAGAACATGCTACCAAATATACCCTCAGCCAAAATGCAAACTGTCTTTTTTTTTTTTTTTACTTTTACTCGTAGTAAATAGTGTTTTTATGGTTGAAGACTGTAGTGCAATAAGCATTGTGCATAATTACCGGAAAATCCTCAGGCTAATTTTTCGATGGGTGAGTAATCGAGGTATTTTAACACACTTTGTAAGACTTACTTTGATACATGGATTGTTATGCTAAATGCGACGAGTTGGTATACTTTTCTTTCCAATGAAAAATTCCATAGTGTTATCGTGAATTATTTTTAGGATTTATGTGTCTCGCTCGTTTATGCTATTTTGAGCAATGTATAGGTGTCAATTCAAATGGTATAAATAAAAAACCACTTTTAATTCATTTCTGATCATCACAACGGTTATATATTACCAAATAGTATCTTTGTCGAAGTCTCACAAAATGACTCCTCAAGTATTTTTAGTTGTGCCTGATGGTTTATTATTCATTTTTGGTTTTTTCTCAATAACTTGAATTTTCTTCTCATTTTCTTTAAAGACACAGTATAATTAATACAGCGAAGTTTTATTCTGATTATGCATAAAATAAAGCCATTAAAATTAAATATAAAAATAAAAAAATGGTAAAAGCCTCAATCTTCTTTATCGAGTTTAGACTGTTCTCTTGCCATCTCTACCAACCTCTTTCTAGATGATTCTCTAATTTCTTGAGTATCTTTCATAGAAATATATGTGCGATAGCCATAGTTTACGATAAAAATAGCGGCTACTATAAATCCAAGACATAAGGTCATTACAAATGCAAGTATATCTAAATTATGGGATTTTATAAACGACATGTATCTGCTAGCTTCATATCTATGTCTTAGTAAGCCATTTTCATTTGTAAATAGAACTTCCTCTACTAAATCTGCAGCACGTTTAGCCCCATTTTGAGAATGTATTTGAACAAGGGCTTGGAATCGGTCTACGCTATTTTGAAATTTATTGTCTTGGTCAAGAGCTATTTGTTCGATTAGTGCACTGGTAGTCTCTTGAGGCATATTAGGATTTATCTGTATTCCCAGATTTTGAGTACGCATCATATAGGAATTACTTGGTTGGTCTCCATAAAAGGGCAATAACGCCGTTCTTACACCGGCATACATTGACTCATGGAGAGACCCCAATCCACTGTGTGTTACGAATAAGACGGTGGAAGGATGAGAAAGAATAGCCATTTGGGGTGCCCAATCCATAAAACAAATACGTGAATCTTTTTGGTTAAATAGATCTTGGATATTATATGATGTATTGGTGCTTGATTTAATTTGAGCGGGAAAGCGATCAGTTGATGTCCGTGTTGCCCAAATAATAGCATCTAATGAACCTCGTTCAATTGAATCAATTAATGCCGTCAGAATCATAAGTATTTCATGCTGTTCTATTTCAACACTCTGTCCAAACGCTACATACGCTATTTTTTTATGGTCTTCTAAGAATAAATTCAATTCAGATGATAAATCAGGGTAGCTTTTAGGCATAATAGGCCCAACTAATTCAACAAGTGGACCTAGTGGTCTAGCAGGCTCAAAACCAAATATATTGTTTACAATTTTTAATGCATCTTTCCAGTCATCCTCCAAAGCTGGCATGCCTCCAGTTGGTAACCATCCGAGATCTGACTTTTGTTTCTTCATGTTATTAATTGTGTGTTTGACATCAAGAACAATAGATAATGGTTCCACCACTTTGGCAATTAAGCGGTCGATAAATGTCATTTCCAAGGTAGTTGAGTCATTGCTCTCCAAAAAATTATTGATATATGGAGCGGTGGCATCTATATATAAATCAATACATATATACATATCACAGGGCCTTAAAGTTTATAACATATATACCTTGTGATATAGCTAGTGCAGTGGTAATAATCAAAGGTATATTCAGATTTTTAGTTATATCAACACAAGGCACAGTAAAATGATCACATAATGCAACATCCATAGGTGTGTTTTCATGGATTTCCTTGTATTTTTTCATTTCTATTTGTACGACGTTAGTGTTTTTGATGAGCTTTATATTATTTGCTTACTGTAATCGTAGTCAGTATGAACTAATTTATAAAGTCTATTAAAGAATCCGGCATTATCTAAATGACGTGCTTGATTACCCACACTGCTGAAATCAACGTCACTCGGTCCAATGGATATAGTATTCAAATGAGGATGTTTTTTACCATAAGCCGCTTCTTTATCCTATTATGTTGTAATAAAGATGTATAAACAAAATAAAACAAAGAAAACGCCGCATAAATAATATTCATATATATATATACATTCAATAAGGATATTTACATGAGTGACAAAAGTAATATTGTGTCCTCTATCGGCCAGCTCATCGAGTATAGCTAGTACCCAGTCAATATGAGAAGATCCTCCTCCAACAGTACCAAATAAAATGTTTTTCGGTTTACGGAAAGTCTCCTTTAGTTCAAAAGCATTGGAACTCCCAATAAATAATATGAATGCAATTGCGACAACCACAAATGACTTCATCTATTCAAGATGAAGTATATATAAAGTAAAAGCCACCACCCTGCACAAAAAAAATCGCGTTAATAGTCATGTGGTGAAGTTGGTATCACAAACCGTGACTCTATTTTCTTATTTAAATTAGACACTTTGAATTATCAATAAACTCAGTTCCTTTTGAAGATAGTGAAGTTATCTCTATTTTCTTTAATTCCTATTTTTATTAATTTTGTTAGTTTTATTACTTTCAATCTACATCTCTTATTTACATATACAATTTTATTGTATATTTAAATTCAGAAATAATATTAAAGCAGTCCAGTTCTAAGGATTAAAATCAAAAGATCCAAACACAACATTACAGTCATATTCAAAGAGCTTCTCCGACCAAATAGACATTTTTGTTTGTGATGTGAACTCTTGATAACAGAAGCAGATAAAAATAAAACAATTCCTTAGCCTTGTTAGTCTCCTACTTCTCTATTAATCGTATTAACATCATTTTGTTAAAAATAAAACTTGACAATTCAACAGCCAATACAGGAGATTTTACTGATGAGACATATTCCATTTTAAAACGAGTTTATGGTCATTTTTTCAAAATTCCCTCAAGAGAATCTAGACATGGAAAAAATTGATCAGCATCATAGGTAAATGGAGGTCACTGAGCTTTCAGAAACTGCGACAATTAATATCATTAAACTTTTTAATGACTCTTCAGCCACTATCGAAAGAAGGCTGATGGGGCGCCTTGAACCGGAATATAATTCTGCCGTTGAAAGCATCGTTCATTCCAACAGCCAAGAAGGACGCCTTAATGCTGTACGAAGAATAGAAACTACACTTAGAGAAACCTATCATATGTACGTATTTTTAATATATCTTCAATCTTTGGATTTTAAATAGAACCTATTTTTGAAAAACTTTGTGCAAATGTGCAGTCATATGGTGATTGTATCATCTATATAGATGGTGCTTCTTATCATAAGCGCCGTTTAAATCCTACACCAACTAATGTAGGTTTGAAGAAGAAAATACAAGACTGGCTAGATGTTCATAGTACTGGATTGGAAAATATACCAACTTCTGCAAGTAGTCAAAAGTCTAAACACACGTCCTCAATATATGACTTATGAGATCGCGGTTCGATATGGCCGTATAATACTCTTGACAACACTACATTATCCAGAGTTCCAGCCTATTGAGAAGATTTGGCCAATGATAAAAAACCCGATTGCATACAATCCGGATCTCTTGGAGACATGTAAGGCATTGAAGGAGTTAGAGGAGGCATTAAGAAATCTACCAATGTGACATATTTTTTCTGTATTTGAAGAAGTGCATTAACATTTCAAAAGAATACCAGATCAAGATAGAAACAAAAATTCAGTCTTTTGATAGTTTACATGAATATGGTGATATTAATCACACCTCTCCCTGAGTTTTCATTTTTTTTTCTTTTTTTTTCTATAAATTATACCCAGCGTATAAAGTAAAAAAAACTCTTGATAAAAAAAAATATATAAGGTAGTTGGGGAGGAACTTTTTGAATATGACTCTATACATGTGTTTCGATTATTTTCAAAAACCAAAAAAAAAAGGACACTATGCATTATTTTTATTTATGATTTATTACATAATAAGATAGAAGAAGAAAAGGCTAGATTTTGCGTCTTGCCAAAGCTCTTTGTCTAATTAATTCAACTTCTTCTGCTCGACGTTTCTTAACTTCAAGTCTCTCTAATTCCTGCTCCTTTTCCTTTTCTTCTACTATTTTTTCTTCTGCTTCAACATCCATGTCTTCCACATTAGGCCTTGCTTCACCATTTAGTCTTGAAGTCGGTAGCTTTTTGATACGAGCTTGCCCTTCTTCGCTTTTTACCCAATCCCATAATATTTTACTGACTCCCTTCATAACTGCTTTGTTTGTAAATGTGACGTGTGTATATAGCACCCAATCTATTTCTGAATACTGAGATGTAGTTCTTTCTAAAACCTCGGTGAGGGCAGACTGTGGATGTAAGTAAAGAGCGATTAAGGCAGTTGATTTGATATCTGTATCTAGACCAGTTGAAAGATGCTCTTCTGGCGAGTAATGAGAAAACACAGCTCTATGTGCGGCTTTGTTTGCAATATTTGTGAAATAACCTGCTAAGAAAGACTTCAAAATAGGAACAGGATCACTACTGACGCCATTTTTAATTTCTCCAAGTCTACGTCGACTCTTCCCTGAAAGCTTTAGCTTGCGTTGTACCGTTGGTCCTCTCTTTAATTTTAATTTTAATTTGTCCATGACATCCATCAACTGTTCTCTGACATTAGCTGCAGTCTCTAATACTTTAACATTTATATAGTTCTCTTTACACCATTTTCTATCTTTATTGTGATATTTCCATTCGTTCCAAACATTGAGAAAAGTCATATGATCGCCAGTGTGATGTGACAACCTAATTCTGCACTCTTCTGCTTTTAATACTTCGGCTTCTCCGCCTTTTGCGCGTGGACTGATCGATCTAAAGAGGTCCGTTTCTCCTGCCATAATACTGACTATAACAAGTGCTTCATAACTACAATCAAATTCATCAGCAGAAGCAATCAAGACACGGGACAGTGAAGGAGAAAGCGGAAAATGGCTCATTTTATCTCCAAGTGTTGTAATTTTTCCGTCTTCATCAATTGCACCTAATAGATATAGATGTTTTAAAGCATTTCTTACCAAGGTTTCGTCAGGAGGATCGATAAACTCAAAATTGAGTACATCAACAATATTCATTTTCTTTAATGAAAGGATTGTGCTGAGTAAACTGCTTCTTTGGATTTCAGGAATGGTATCTGGTAATAACTTTTCGAAGCTATCTTCACCATACAGTCTATAAGCCTTACCGGGTGCTGTTCTATATATTTGGACAAATTAAGAATATAGCCTTTTCTTTTTCTTTCTTTTCTTTTCTTTTCTACTAATAACTAATAGCAGCAATGTTCTGCATAAAAATTTACCTTCCAGCACGACCAGCACGCTGCACAGCTGCGGCTTGACTGATTTCTGTCACCAATAGTGCATCCATACCAGTATTTGGATCATATGATTTCTCCTTTACAAAGCCAGAATCAACAACATATCGAATACCGGGAATTGTGACCGATGTCTGTTAAATTAAAAGAAAAATCAATTAATTATAAAAGTATTTTTCAATTTTCAATTTTCAATTAAGGCAATAGTAATAGCAATTGGGACAATGAATAAATAATGATAATGTTGATAATGTTAATAAGCAATAAATATTTTTACCTGAGCTACATTAGTTGCAAAGACAACTTTTCGAATATTTTCTTTTGGTAATTCGAACACGGCCTTTTGGTCATATGTTTCTAAGCTAGCATAGAGTGGATATACAGAAACATCGGTAATGCCGTTGCCATCATCATAAAACCTAATATCTCTCTTATAATTGGAGTTTCTCGATCTTTCTTCAAATGCCTTACATGCCCTCTCGATATCAGATTGACCTGTTAAAAACACTAGGATATCACCTTTTAGTTCTTTTGTATGAATCGTCCAAGCCATATCTACTGCTTTATCAACAAAACCAGACTTGATGGTGTGAATAGAAGGTGCATCGGGCGGATAAATCACTTCTACTGGATATGTTCTACCAGGTATTTCAAAAATAGGACACTCTTCAAAAAAATCCGAGAATTTCGCAACATCTAATGTGGCAGACATTATCAATATTTTTAGATCAGGTCGAAGACGGTGTGTTTCTTTTAAGAGGCCGAATAGGACATCTGTTTCAAGTGTACGTTCATGTGCTTCATCGATCACCACAACCGAATATTGTTTAAGACAGGGATCAAGTGTTGCCTCACGAAGTAAGATACCATCTGTCATATACTTTAACCGTGTTGAAGAGCTGGTACGGTCATCAAAGCGAATAGTATAACCGACTGTGCTTCCCAATTTAACATTCTGCTCTTCACTGACCCTTCTAGCAACTTTATAAATTATCAATAAATTGGTGTTTTTTATGCTTCTCTAATGAACTATATTATGTTTATTTTACCTGTAATGGCGGCAATACGTCTATGTAATTGAAATAGGTTAGAGAGAGCGAGAGAAAAAAAGAAAAAGAAAAGACTTCTTTGAATGATTAAAGCTAATTTTACCTTGGTTGAGTGACACCTATCTTCTCAATTTCAGGCATTTGCTCCAAAATATACTGTGGAATTTGAGTTGTTTTGCCAGAACCTATATAATCGGCCATTTTGTTAGTCTTTTTCATTTATTGGTTCAGATTAGATCAGATCAGATCAGATCTTAGCAATTTACCAGTTTCACCAATTATAACAAGAATACTATATTCCCGTATAGCTTCGATTAATTCATCTTTATAATCAAAGGTCGGTAGACTTTGTCTCTGTTGGAGGATACGTTCGCTTTTGGACATGACTGTGAAAGAGTATACATTCTCATTTCTTTCTTTCTTTTCAAAGGCTTTAGTACTCGGTGTCTGAGTATGAAATATTGATGCCTTGAGATGACGTCTTACTTGGCAACTGTAGCTAGATGCAACATTCTTTACACAACATTTATATTCAAATAGATACAACTCTCTGTAGTTTATTATGCCAATCCAGCTCATGAACATTAATATTAACAAGTTTACTATCATTAATTACCATAGAGTTATTACTTGGTGGGTCTATGTTTAGATTTATTCTATTACGTTAGTTATTGTTGGTTAAATTAGTAATGTGACCTATTTCAATTGATCTTTAGACACGCATTCAAGTGAAAATGAGGAATTATCAATCAAAAACAATGTCGATATTTGGTCTATTAAATTATTAGGCTACTTGGACTAAAGCGTAGTAGCTTGACAACTAAGTTTGATAGAAAGAGAGATTACAATTCAATTTGTTTATAATACATGCATAAATGAATGTAGTAGTGGTAGTAATATAAACACTAGAATGTCCTTGACACTTTAAATGGATATATGTCTGTTCTTGTTTTGTCAGCAATAAAACACTCGCTTTTATGTACAAAAACACATGAAAATTTAAATTTGAAACCACGCGAAAAAAGTATAAAAAAAAATATCACTCGCACAGTAACACTAAATTCCTCTTTTCTTTTTCCCCTCTCATTTTAAATGGCACAAACTAATGACTTCGAGGCGCCTCCAACACCACAAGAAGCAGAGTTTCTGGTAAAGAGACTCTCTTCTGGATTCAACTTGGGAGATAACTCGGCTTCTACTTTAACACCAAAAGATGACAAGTCATTAAAGATTGCAACTTTTTCACTTCAAAAATATTTAAAAGTAAATAAATAAAGTTTGAAATGTGTGTAAATATATATTTTTATTTAACCACTATTATCATTTTAGGAACCTGACTTTGCAGCAGAGTTTCTTCAAAGAGGAGGACTTGAATCACTATGTGACATTATAAAGAACTCGAATGGAAATACCTTAGCTTATGCATTGAATTCCTTTTTGTCACTAATGGAACATGATTCTGGTTGGGAGTCATTAGACATTCAGTTTGTCACTGCTATTGCGCATATTGTTGTTCATGAACAGCTGGCAACAATTGGTCGCCCAGCTACAGCTATACTTTATAAGCTAGTTTGTGCCAACGACACGCACAATTCGATTCACTGCTTTGGCTATCCCACGCTACATAAAGGAATTGAAAGTGAACCAGAATTTATACCGACACTAGTGGAAAGACTACAAAGCCAAGATTATATTCTCTGTATGAACAGTTTACTGCTTTTAACTACCATGTTAAAGTATGTCACAGATGACTATAGAAGTGATCTTACTATTGCTCTGGATCAGTCAAATATAAAAAAGAATGTCATAGTAAGTTGCTGTTTTTGATCCAAGTGCATAGACCATTACCATTCATAGCATAGAATAGCATATTATATTGCATCATATATCATATTATACTAATTACTAAAAAAAATAGAGATTAATGAATAACCATCCACCTGAAGAATTAAAAGGGATTTTACTGGACTATCAAGCTGCGTTTATTCAAAATATCAATGCAACCCATAAAATACTTGTTTCAGTTAAAAATCCACGACATGTAAATATGCTCAAGGAAATTTGGAATGCAGCAAGAGTAGAAAACGTCGATGTTGTTGGATCAAAGAAGTGGCGAAAAATAGGATTTTCAGTAAGTATAAAAGTCAAGTTGATTATAAAAATAGAATTAATAAATTGGTTTTTATCAGACAGAAGTTCCACAAAGAGAATTCAGTCGTACAGGCTTATTCGGTTTGGAAGAAATGTATTGTTTTGTTAAAAATAATCAAGATTTATTCTCAAAGGTAAATACAGCTCGCTTTAATGAAATGTCTCTCTAATTATTATTATTAATTAGCTGGTATTTGAACAAACGCATCGATCTGAAGGAAAGTCATGTCCTTTTGCAAAGGCAAGCATTGAAGTTACTGATTTACTTTGCAGTCACTGGAACATCACGTCAGATAGTAAATGTTTAAAATCCAAATTAATTAAATTAAATATATTTCTTTGTCTATTATTTATTTATTTTATTAATATCTATACTTCTATATAATAGATTTCATCCCTGAATTTCAGTCACTCATACTAAATTTTCATCACGTTCATTCAACAACCCTTCAATTATTCTTTCGTATATTTCACGACATGGAAGCAACCACGTACGATTTTTCTAAAGTATCTGCCCTCGTCAGAAGTCAACTCCGCTCAGCCTTGAATAACGAAGCTAGTAAAGATATTAACGAATTCGATAGGATCATGTTTGGCACTCCTTACCAGGTCATTCGTGATCGTAGACTGAAAGAACTTGAATGGGCTGATGATCTTTTAGGAAGAGATGCTATAAGGTATTATTATATGATTATATTGTTAGGCTATAGAATGATTTTTCATTGCATTTTTCTTTCTTTCTTTAACCAATTCTGCTCCATAGTAATATACGTACTCGCTTATCGAAACAATCTTATGAGTTTTTAAAGAAACAAAGGATAAGCTGTTTGTTAGAAGGTGCTTGGTTTCCTTGTCCACTTGCTAATCAGAGAATGTCTTCTATTTCAAATAGCAGCGGAGGAACCAATATTTCATCTCCTAATGCCAACAATACACAGCTCATCTCACCTAATATGACAAACAACATTTCGTCTGGCAAACGTTGGAGATATTATAAACTCAGCCCTTCCAAAAAGGCAGTGATGTATGGTGATTTCTCTGAAAAGATTGCACCCGTTCTTAAAAGTTATGAAAAGTTACCACATCGAATTGAACTTGGATCTGTAAAAGAAATTAAATCAATACAGAGATATGCATCAAGTGGATTGTATTCATCACAAAACTTTAATAGTGTATCTTCGACTACAGGAAATCATCAGTTGGAAACTTCTTCAGCAACCAATAATAGCAATAATAATAGCAATAATAATCTTTCCTTTGCTTTGTATTCCGAAAATAACATTCCTTTGATTGAATTACATGCCTCGTCTGCAACACAAGCAGCAGAATGGAAAGATGGATTTAGTATGTTACTAGATAAAGGGTTTACAAGTAAAGAAACAGCAGAGATCTTCCATGCATTGACCGAGATTGGTGTTAAAGTCAAATTGCTTCAGATTGCAGGAGATAGAGTAGAGATACCTCATGGTGCAATAGAAGTACCTCCTGTACCTCCTGGTCTTGGTTCTGGCTTTTTTTATGATGCTATAGATCCTTAATTCATTATTTATATTTCTTTAATAATAATAATATAAATTATTTATTTTTATAATCATAAACAGAATAAAATAACCCAATTGTAAATATATTTTTTAATATTAAGCACACGTACGTATAATACGTATATATATGCAATTTTATTATCATCACCTAAAGATAAAATATATAGCATTGTTGTATCAAAGGGAAAATCTATGTTTTTCATGCTGAACTTGAAAGATATCATTTGACCGAGTATGACATGAACTGGTTATTTTAGAACTACTATCAGTCATGTTGGATATATCAAACCCTTTAAGTGAACGAGTAAATTCATCATCATCACCAAAAGAAGAATTACAGTCCTCTAAAGCATAATTGATGTTATTTTTACGCGGTGGCAGTGGTGATGGGAGTGAGCTGTCTTTGTCGAATATACTCATCATTTTTCGTTGGTGTATCTCTTCTAATTCTCGAGTACGCTCTTCTTTGACCTGTTGTGTTACACCAGTGTTCTTTTTAAATATGTTTCCAGCCATGTTATAAAACGCATTTTTCTTATTCTGAAAAGAGGCCTTCTTTGTTTCAATACTCTTTTCAAATTTGATATTATTACTGACCCTCGATAATAACCTTGATCTACTTGTTATAGTGGATGCTATTGATTTTCCTGATATTGAACTTGAATCCATATCTTTTTCAATCTTTAAATTTTTTATATCTGTTTCTGGATACAGAGCAGTTTCTATATTTCCAACCTCTCTATTGAGAACTATATTGTCAGAATATGATTGCAAATCTAAATCTCCTGGTAATCCTGGTATTGACTCTATGGTTTCTTCTACTAATATTGCTGTCGATATTGCTGCTTTGTTATTTCCAAACTCATCTACTATTACGTTATGAGCAGGAGATGAATGCCTCTTTCTAATTTTACTGCTATTACTATTGTCAAATTGACTTTCCGGTGAGGGTAATAATAATGTATCACTAGTTATTGCAATATGAGAGGAAACGAGGTCATCATTTGTTTGTTGTTGAATAGTATTTGATTTGCGTAGCTCGGGGCTCGAGTAACCACGAGTTCGGAGTGGGCTACAATGCAGGTTTGATTCAATAACCCCTTTTTGAAGTTCTTGTGTATCAAACAAAGCTGTGGGTAATGTTTTTTTTGTTGAAGAATTCAAGTTGTTTCTTTCATCGTTTGTAACAATTAATTCAGGTGTTGTTTTGTTTAATATTATTTCTGGTGATCTATGTGAGCTACTTGGTTTAAATACCCTTTCTCCAAAGATGCCACCTTTTCCGTCCGAATGACAAAAAGGAATATCATCCATGTTTGGTAACACTAAAGCCCCCATGATAAATTCTTTAATTTTGGATTGAATCGCATTCCTTACCATTGAAAGCTTTATTTGTTTATCCGATACGATGGGTGTAATTTCCCAATCCATTTCAGGCATACTATAGAAGCCAAACCATAAACGATTGGTAGGTGAGGGTTTTATTTTCAGTTGAAACTTGCCCTTGATGCTTTTGAGCGTCACGGATAATACAAGTGGGAGATTAATCGGCTTCATTAATGAAGAATACGTCCAATGAAAATCTGTCTTTATCACAACCCTTAATCCGCCTGCATAATCCAAATTCGCTTCAGCTATCAAGTCTCCTTCTGGCGTCATTGATAAAAGTTTTGGCTGGGTTATAAAAGGGATAGATTGTCCAATGTCTACGCTTTCCACACTGATCTCCCCGAAAAAACTAGGTCGCTTGACGCTATTGATTTTTTTCAGAATCTTTTCTTCAAAATGTTTTTCCATTTCTTTTGTTTTATAAAGTCCAAGAAAAACTCTACCTTTAAATAGACCACATCACTGTGTTTTAATAGAAAGTAATACAACCATACACATAAATATAAAATATAAACTTACCTAAAATGGCATTTAACCATTGAATTTCACGATTATTTACATCTTGCGTCAATGTTGAAATAAGAGACTGCATTGACTCTTGATCAAAATGACTAGTATCTATTTTTTCAATATGAGAATTTTCAGGTGATTCGGACAGTGCGTATGTTGCTGACAGAAGACCAAAATACCAATCCTCTTTATCAACCGGTCTTGTACACGTAATGTAAAAATCTGTGGTATTACTTGACAGCAAACCTGAAAAAGATAATGAACAGGAAGCTACTGCTACTGTTTCATCTTTCGAAGATACCATGACATTAGTTTCAGTATCCTTTGTTTTGGAGGAGAGTTTGATAGTAGTTGTCTTTCCAAATATTTCCTGATCTTCTTTTTTTGGATAAATAGAAACATTATAATTATGTACAGGAATAATTATTTTACATTCTGACTCTGTATCAGATTCATAAATAAATAGTGTGTTGTATTTAAGTTTAGCGTATACCAGCTCCTTTTGGCGTTTTGATGAGGAAGACTGGACATAGGATTGAATGCCTGATACCAGTGTTGTGACATTGGAGTCTATTGTCTTTGGCTTATGTGTAGTTGTAAGTCGTATCCATCCACTTTTTTCAGATTGAAAATGACTGCCACAAACTTGCTCTTTCTTAGTTTCTTCCCCCTTTTTTTGCTTTATGACTGGTGAAGTGATTATAAATAGTATATATATCAATATCGGAAGAAATGACAATCCTCCAGTTAGATAAATGATGATAAATTCTGATAAACTGACCATTACTCAATAAAAATAGATGATCAAAAAGAGAAAGAAAGAAGGTAAGAGTGAGAAAAGAGCGATGAAAACAAGGGATAGGAATGATGATTATATATAATTCAGTCACTACAAAAACAAAAACAAAAGGGGTTTTATTTTTTGATGCGCGTCTTGAGTAATACTTGAATCAGTTTCATTTATATATATTTTTTATCAAAATGATGTTCACTCCTATATGTGATAAATAAAACCCTGAGTACCTTTCCCTTATACATCATAATATAAAGGTCTAATATATATTCAAAAAGCACTCTCGTAGTAATTTTTATTTTATTTCATTAAAATAGCTCGAGATACATATATTTATTTCTTTTAAGAAGTATACAATCCATCATTATACATTGATAATCCACATAGCAGTGGTTTTTCAACTCAGAAAGATATTATTTGATATAATAGAGAAATAATATAAATGCCAGTATTAAAAAGTGTTTCTTTTTCTTTTTTATTTATGCAATCCAACAAAGCTTCTAATAAAAGGAAACCAAAAATATAACTGCAGATATAATTACACATCATAGTTAGTCAACTGACGAAGGTAGGTATTTTACTTTTTTTTTTTTTTTTTTTTTTTTTTT
>VCJA01002456.1:63488-75146 GCA_024139275.1 Backusella macrospora
TAAAAGCTTGGTGAAATTACTGCGTTCACAGGAATGACACTTGTGTCACTTAACTGCATGGTGATTATACTTCTTCTATCAACAACCAGTTACCTTTGTGTGAGAGCATACCATACAAACAAATGGTATCAAGAGAAATTTAAATTGATTCCTTCTCGTTATTGTATCATCCCTGGTATATTTTAATTTAATAAAGTATAGTAATATTTCTGTTTGAAATGTTAATAAAAAACAAGCATTCGTTTATTTTAAAGTCCGTTCATTTTCTTTGTTCGAGCGTATTTACATGTAGCCAGCTTTCCTCTTTTCTCTTGCTTTTCCCCTTACTCCTTGAACAAGCAAATAATAGAGTAGTGATAAAGTGAATAGAGGATACCATAAATATATTAATAATAAAAATCAATTACGGAATGGTTTTTTTAAAAAAAGCTTTTGCTCGCAAGTCTTCAAACAGTGTTAATAGTTCAGCTGCAGTAGGACGTTTTTTAGGGTTCATGTCAAGACATGCATTAAGAATCTGACTGAAATATTTGAAAGGCTCTCTAATTCTGTTATTGACTACGGTAATAATACCCTTATTAGGTATTCTCTGGAAAGGAGGAAGGTTATTACTGGAAGGAATCCTAATCAGCTGTGCTAAAACGGTAGCGGCAGAAAACACATCTGCACTTTCGTGATAATATGATGTTTCAAAATTTTCCCATTCTACACATATATATATTCAATTCTAAACGGTAAGTCAAACTATCATTTATCATTACAACATACATCCACATACATAAGATCTTACCTGGACAAGGTAACTTCTTAAGATTAATCCATGGTTTAGCTTTGATGGCTGTTTTAACGCCAAGTTCAAGACATGATTTGAAATCATCAAAATACAGTGTTTGATCAATGCTAACTTTGACTGTTTCTGTATTTATATTGACTAGGCCTATTTTTTTTAGGTGTGCATCTCTTAACATTGCAAATAAACTGATGGCCATTTGTAGGAAAATAATCATTGGAATTGGTTCGCGCCCTAAAATAACCATTATGTGTTATTACTTTTTACTTTATTAAAGTAGTAATTGTTCGCGCATACTTGCCTTTTTCGTATTGTGATTCATAGTTCTCAATATAGTCCTTTAGCGAGATATTATCACTAAACGATTTAATAATGTAAAAGGCCGGCTTCAATTCCTTCAAACTACCTTTGAAGCTAGTAATGTATGGATTTATACCCCGACAGGCTGAGAGCTCATTAGACATTTTAAGCTCATAGTTGAATATTGTATTACGTAAATCATTGATTTTTTTATTAGGCGTTTGGTACATGCAGGAAAGGATAACTGGAAAAGATTTGTATTTTGCTTCAAAGAAAGTTTCTGAGTTTCCTTTAATAAAAAACCTTTTCTCTTCTTTAGTGAAATCTATCGCGAGCTCATCTTGTTCAAATTGAAAAGGGAATATTTGTGCAAGTGCATAGTTATGGCCACTTTTGATAGTATTTTTTGTGATCACTTTTGACGAACCTATTTCATGTGTTAAATTGGATAAAAAACAGTAATAAAACAACAATAATAATAATAATAATAATATTTATTACCCTTGCTTAAACGGTTTCTGTGTTGTTCCTGAGTTAGTTTCTTTTGAGGACCTTGGCCACTGCTTCTGCTATTTTTCATCTTCTTTATAAGGAAAGAAAAGAAAAGAGAAAGAAAGAGATGAAAATGAATGGCGTACTTTAAATAAAACACACTCGAAATTCACGCAAAAAGTGGCTTATGGATATGTAAATTTTTTACTTCTTTTAGTCAACTTTTCTTTTTCTTTTTTTTTTTTTCTTTCTTTGCTCTTACATCATCTTCATAATGTCTTTGACTCTCGACTTCTTGCTTCCCCCTCCCCCTGCTTCTTACAACGTTGAACAACCTTCCGTTGCTCACGCTGCTTTGACTGGTACGTCTATTATTATTCCTAGTCCTTATTGTTATTGTTGCCGTAATATAATAGAATAATTGCTAACTATTTGAATATATATTTTAGCTACTACCGATCGTCTTATTGAACCTGTCGGTCGCCACTTTCTTGCCCACGCTCGCAGAAAGACCAACAACCGTACTTTCTCCGAAGATGAACGTCACCAAGCCGAGGAAAAGGCCAACCAAGTTGTTGAAGAAGAGAAGGTTGATTTCGAATATGAAGATGTTGACATCAACACTGTTAACACCGACCCCACCCAGTGGAAGCAGCAAGATAACTATGCCGTTCTTGGTTTGACCAACCTTCGTTACAAGGCTACTGAAGATCAAATCAAAAAGGCCCATCGTCGTATGGTTCTTCTTCACCATCCTGATAAGAAGGCTGACAAGAACGATGATGCTTTCTTCAAGTGTATCGCCAAGGCTTTTGATACCTTGATGAACCCCGTCACCCGTCGTCAGTACGATTCCGTCGATTTTGGTATGGCTTTAATCGAAGAAGATGCTCCTACTGCCAAATCCACTGGTGACTTTTACCAGTTGTGGGCTCCTGCCCTTGAGCGTGAAGGTCGTTTCTCTACCAAACAGCCCATTCCTTCTCTTGGTGATAACAACACCACCAAGGAAGAAGTTGAAGCTTTCTATGATTTCTTTTACAACATTGACTCTTGGAGATCTTTTGAATGGCTTGATAAGGAAGCTGCTGAGGGTTCTGATAACCGTGATGATAAGCGTTATCAAGAAAAGAAGAACCGTGCTCAACGTGCTCAACTCAAGAAGGAGGACAATGCTCGTCTCCGCACCCTTGTTGATACATGTTTGAGTGTCGATCCTCGTATTGCTCTCTTCAAAGCTGAGGAAAAGAAGAGAAGAAACGCAAAGAAGGATGCCAAGGCTGCTGCTGATAAGGCTGCTGCTGAAGCTGCTATCAAAAAGGCCGAAGAGGAAAAGATTGCTGCTGAAAAGGCTGCTGAAGATGCCAAGGCAAATGCTGCTGTTGCCAAGAAGGATAAGGAGATGATCAAGCGTGCCATCAAGAAGGAGAAGAAGAACATCAAGGCCATCGTCAAAGATAACAACTATGCCGTTGCTGGTGATGCCCCTGCCACTCCTGAGCAAATTGATACTCAATTGTTCAAGTTGGATGATATCCTTGCCAAGAACAAGTCTGTTGAACAGCTCGAGGCACTCCGTAAGTCTTTTGAAAAGGCTGTTGAGGAGAAGAACCTTGCTGATGTCTTTGTCGCTGCTCTCTAAATTGCTTTAGTTACTGTCATGTAATTCAATAGCAATAATAATAAAATAAAATCTTTTATTTTGTTTAAAATATATATTGATAGATAATGAGTATAGGTGTGTGTTTGTATATATGTGTATGAGAGAGAGAGAGAGAGAGAGAACGAGTGAATATAATAATGGGCCGTTGGTTAATGTGATTTTGGAATATACATGGTACGATCTATGTCGAGATCATCATCCATAAAATGTTCGTCCAGTGCTGCCTTGTCTAGTGTAAAATCAAACGATTCCCGGGGTTGAACATCATCAAAATCGATACGTGTTGCTCTTGCATTTAAAGAATGCTTGTTCCTAATGTAATAAGCAAACAAATAAGCAGTAAGCAAATCACTCTTGCATCTCAATAATAATAATAATAATAATAGGGATAATAATAATAATAATAATGTTAATAAAGATAATGAATCTACCTTCGAAGCATAGTGATTAGCCTACTACATTGAAAACCGTTACGAATAACAAGTAATACGTTATCAAAAATAGCTTCATTATGTTCAAGAACAGAACAACCAGTTGTTAATACAAGGAGCGTTATTACACATAATCCAACAAGAATGGTATCTAATATATTCCAAATGGATCTCCAATACCCCTAATTAAAAAGAGTAAATCAAGTAGTTACTATCGTTATTATCATCATAATCATTACTTTTCTAAGAGCCAATATGCGAGTAGAAACTTCGATAATCATTGCAACATTAATAATGACTTCAAATATAAGAAATAATGTGCTTGGGCTGTGCTGAGGAAATGTGTGATGATTTGGTTAAAACTTATTGGTCAGTGCAAATAAAATAAATAAAATTAACTATTTTACCATGTTTCTTTCATAGACTTTTGTTATTATGCTGTTAGTAAGCTATAGTAATTGATGGACTTTATTACTTATTCCTTCATTCATTGTATTTACCATCATTATTGTAATAAAGCTTAATGTTGCTAAGAAAAAGTAAAGTCCAATATAGAAACGAGAATATATAAACCTATTCGCCATCCCTTGTATAATCTCTGACGTCGTTAATCTGTGTTGGGTTCGCCATGAAGCTGATCTTTTTTTTATATATATACTCAAAAGTTAACCAACTAACCAACCGCAAGCTAGAAATACTTGACTGAAAGTGACCATTTACCTCTGTTTGCGATAAAATGTATGGTATTTATCATCAGTCACTACCATATTATTTCTATTAATGAGTAAGGAAGGAAAAAGAGGAAAAGAAAAAGAAAAGGAGAAATGACTAGAACAAGAATGCTATTTATGGAACTTATCTGTATCTCTTATACTTCTTTTATACAGTAATGACCAAAAAAAGCGACCAATTGATTTTCAAAATTTTATCCAATTAACAGTGGACGCACTGTATAACTCCTTAATAATGTTATATAACAATAGTAATTTATTGATTTACTCGATAGCCTTGATAAATATATAATTACAAGCAGTGTGTTAAACATATAGTAGCCTTATTTACTCCATGGTGCCAAGATTATCAAAATTACTTGGTAACTTCAGAAACGCACATATAATATTCAAGGATTGGTCGACAAGTATTTACTAAACATTGCAGATTGCAGATGCCATCATAGCTCTAGCCTCTATCTTTCTTGAGCATTTTTCGTCGTCACCCGCCATATCTGCACCGATTTCTCCACTAATATCATTATATTCTTCATAATTGAAGAGGTAGTCAAATCAGGTGCACCTGAAGGCTGTTAAGGTTAGATCCGTCACTCACGAAGAGTATTTACAAAACGTATGAACATGGAAAGAATATAGCTTTATAGTCAATAAATTTATTTAAAACTGCTATAGGCTTTTTTTTTCTTTTTTTCTATTGTTTTTATGCTATATATATTGCTGGTCATTTCTATGAATGATCAAAAATCCCTACTGAATATAAAAAATTCTATTGAATTCAAAACAAAATTTTCTATTTTCAAACGCAAATATCTGTATGATGCTAAAGGAATGAAATAAAATAATGATGGTGATGATATGTCATTTCTTTTACAGCTCATGGGCCTTGCGGAAGTTTTCACCAGCATAGATAGCCTGGTCACCCAATTGCTCTTCAATACGTAAAAGCTGGTTTAATTTGGCCAGTCTCTCACTACGACAAGGAGCACCAGTCTTGATCTGACCAGTACGCAGACCGACAACAAGGTCAGCAATAGTGGTGTCTTCTGTTTCACCGGAGCGGTGAGAGACCATGACTCCCCATCCAGCAGCCTGGGAGTCCAAAGCAGCCTGAATGGATTCGGTGATGGTACCGATCTGGTTGACCTTGAGCAAGAGAGCGTTACAGGCCTTCTTTTCAATGGCAGTAGCAATACGCTTGGGATTGGTGACTGTCAAATCATCACCAACCAATTGATAAGTGGAGTTATCCAAAAGGTGAGACCAGTTCTCCCAGTCGTCCTGGTCAAAAGCATCCTCAATGGAGACAACTGAAGAATAATGAATATAATATATGCGCACATATTAATATATTTTTGGTTTTATTTTTATTTCCTTTAAAAAAAAAGAAAATAAGATGAAGTGATTTTATAAAACTTACCAGGATACTTCTCAGCAAAAGACTTATAAAGCTCGGTAAGTTGCTGACCAGTGATGTGATCCTCAGGGTTGGAGCTGGGGTTCTTGAAGTCCAAGTCGTACTTGCCATCAACATAAAATTCACTAGCAGCACAGTCCATAGCGATCTTGACCTTTCCGGTATAACCAGCTTTTTCAATAGCGGTAACGAGCAACTCGAGACCTTCGCTGTTATCTTGAATATTAGGAGCGAAACCACCTTCGTCGCCAACGTTGGTAGCATCCTGACCATACTTTTCCTTGATAACATTCTTTAAGGTGTGGTAGACTTCGGTACCGATCTTCATGGCTTCACTGAAAGAAGCAGCACCAGTAGGCATTATCATGAACTCTTGCATGGCAAGCTTGTTACCAGCATGAGAACCACCATTGATAACATTGAAAGAAGGGACAGGTAAAACAAAAGGCTTTTTGGAACCAGCCAAATCGGCAAAATGAACAAACAGAGGGACATTCTTTTCACTAGCACCAGCTTTGGCAACTGCAATAGAGACACCGAGAATGGCGTTGGCACCAAGCTTGCTCTTGTTGGGAGTACCATCAAGCTCCAGCAAGAAGTTGTCAATAGCCTTTTGGTCAATGACGTTAAGACCAGATTCAATAAGAGCGGGACCAATAATCTTAACGACATTATCAACGGCTTTGAGAACACCTATTGTGAAAATTTGAAGGTATAACAAAACATATATAATTAGGTTAAATTGAATCAAAAACTTTGTCCTCATTTACCTTTTCCAAGGTATTCCGTCTTGATCTTATCACGGAGTTCAAGAGCTTCATGTATACCAGTAGAAGCACCAGAAGGTACACCAGCACGGAAGACGCCCTTGGAAGTGGTGACTTCTACTTCGACAGTAGGATTACCACGAGAATCAAATATTTGACGGGCGTGAACGCTCTTAACAGACATGTTATTTTACTAAAAGAAAAGAAAAAAGAAGAGAACGGTATTAGAAAATAATGAAGAGAAAAAAGAAAAAAAAAGAGACTTGGAAGCGATTTAATCCATATATTTTATATCTAGTATAAGAACTCCGGGTTGATCCTAAGTCTCTCTTCTCACATGTCATAAGCAGAACTAGTGACGTGTTTATCCGAATAAGAAAGTGTTTCCCCACATCTTTAATCTAAGTATTCGTTTTGTATTACACTAACTTTTGTAAATAAAATACACTTGCCAATATTTACTCGATTAAAAATAAAGTTTAATTCTATTTACTTGGTTTATTTTCATTTTCATTTTCATTATCATCATTATCATTATTACTATTACAATTAGCTATTCATTTTCTAACCACACCATAATAGTAACAATTAAAGTGTTGTATCTTTAAAACAAAATAGCTAATCAATTAAACACAACTTGGTTGATAAAAAAAAACACTTGTTTCTTATTTTGTAAAATGAAGCAGCTAAAAAAAAAATTCAAGGGGGCTGCGTGGATCGCTCCGAAAAAGCGGGTGTTTTCGCACATTTGTCTCATATTCATTAGTTCCTTGTGCAACATGTGAGAATCGGAAAGGTATTTTTAAAAAAAATGTGAAAGTATACCAAAAAGTATGTATATACAACTTACGCTTATTAAATATAGTTATTTTATGAAATCGGTACATTTTCAGAAAAACATAGCACAAATCACGAAAACAAATTGGCAGAGTTGAACAAATTAAATTGGAGAAGAGTCCGAAAATATGCTGGCAAATGTTTTGGTTTTTTTTACTGATTAATTCGCTGCAGAACAGTGCTTGTGTGACTGCGTCTATTCTGAACGATGTACTTGGGGAGTTGATTGCATATATGAAGATCACTTGGAAATGGAGTACAAGAAGAGCAAATCCATGAAAACATATGAAACGAAGCTACTAAAAGCCATCCCTTACTTGAAGAGATTGATCAAAAAAGAAGTACTGTGTATGCATATGTTTATATACATATTTACGTGTGTGTATATGGTCATTCTTTTTTCTTTATTAGAATTATCATTGTTGTTGTTATTTACATGGATTTTGATAATTTAGCAGCTCTATACAATAGACTATCTACTATAGTTGCTACACTATATAAACCACCTACAATAGCACAAGCACTTGTAAGGAAGCTTCCAAACGAAATGCCATGTTCTGAGTAAATAATACGCATTGGTGAATGGTCGAGAATGAAAAAGACACCGGGAAGACCACCAGTCTGTATCACGGATTGCTGCTGTCTACTAACAGAATATTGGAAAGTCCTTAATTGTTTACCATTGAGGAAATCAAACGTCGTAGGAACAATTTTCAAAAAGTATTGATACATCATGGCCACTATATATACATATACAATAGTTACTATATATGAGTAATATATATATAAATAGGTGTATTTCCATTATTGTTACCTTGGTCGTCTCCCCATTTAGAATCCTCTAAAGGATTTGCAAGTTTACTTTCTTTGGTACGTTTTTGCTTCTGACTATTATATTCGTGCGATCCAAATTGTAGATGGTGGATGGTATGCATGAAGTTTTGCTCGTTTTTGTTACGTAAAAACTCGCTCATGTCATGAATATGCGCAGAACCCTGACTAAATGATTTACCAGCAGAGAAATGGAAGTTACCTCTGACTTTGTTCATTGTAATTGAACCGTGCATACGACAACCTTCTTCTGCTTGTTGCTCTGTTTTCTCTTTCCATCCTTCACGAACACACTAAATATAATAGTAAATAATAATAATAAGTTTACTTTTTGCCCAACTCTGTAGATAAATGTATGAACAAATATATTTATATTTGTTTCTGACTCAACTTGTTCATAATTATCTGTATTGGCGTGCCAACCCATTGTGCTATAAGCACGTTGTACATCTTCGCAAGTATTGCAGCAGGGATTTTCTAAGCCTTCAGGATTTGCACCATAGCAAGGACCGCAATAATTTTCAGGTACAGGCGTCATGGCCACTCCTTCCTTCACTGCTTTATTACTTAATTCTATAAAATATACATAAATATACTATCAGTATATTTTTGATGTATACGCACATATATACATATATGATAAGTTTATACCTTGTAACACTTCTTTAGTAATGGCATTACCATTAGGATCCAGTCTTTCTTTATAAACTTCATGATCGTAATCACTCACATGCTCACCACTCTCATCCATAATATCAAGACTTAGCACTAAAAAATAATGAATGAATATAATTTGGGTAAATAATCTCGGTTCATTTCTTTTTAATAACTGTATTTTTACTGTAGCAGGGAAGATTGTGAAATGAGACATCAAAGTTAATTGGTAGTTTTTCCTATTCAAATCAATTTTATTTATTTATTTATTTATTTGATCAGTTACAAGAAAAATAAAAAAACCCTCTTTCCAACTTACCATTTGCCCACCATCGACCATGATTTCGGGTAACATGACTGGTGTCAAGTATCGAACAGTCTCAAATAACAAAAGCGCAATGATGGTAAGACCACACACAAGTGTTACTTTTTGAATAACCGGAAAGAATGAGTTCGTTAGTCAACTTGTATATCTTTATCTTTTTCTTTTTTGTTTACCAGTGCCACCAGTAGCAGTTCTAACACGAAAGTCATCTATTGTCTTTGCATAAGCGTCAAGCTTCCGAAATGTTTTCATGAACGATTTCGACACCATTTTCGTTTTCGCTATATAACAGTAAAAAAGTGAAAAAAAAATAAAGAGACAAGCAATAAATATAGAAGTAATTTAGACAAAAAGCTTTTACTGGCCAATCAAAAGAGTGAACATATGCAACCAGATTTTCGTTTATTTTTTCTTTCAAGGTGACACAATCAATATATATACACACAGACTGGTACTTTTTTTTGTATTTAAGTGAAAACTATTAAACAGCTATAGTTTTTAAAGAGCCGAAAAAATTCCAGGCTCGAATTCAACAAGGCTTAAAATATAATTAGAAATAAAAAACTGATGTTCAGAATGGGGTAATCGCAATGCTGCGATGGTAGATCATTTCTCCTGTTGAAAGTGGCAGTGGTAGTGATATCGCCACAGAGTGGCAAGAACGGAACCAAATAAGGTTACTATGCGTTTGTCTAAGTGTTGCTGAATTTTTTTTTTGAAGCAGGCTGGTATTTACACTACAAGATATGCTAGTTCCATATATGGAAATATATTGTTTTAAACTAAGATTTTAAATTAAGATCCTTTACCTTTCGTGCAGTCGTCGAGAGGTGCGTCAACACTTCCGGACTACGGGGAAAGTGATCAAACAGTGGAGACGTGTAGTAGTAGGACCATGAGACAGACGTATCAATTATATTGCCAAAACCAAAAAGGGTCGGTGCCTTAAAAAACCTCAGTGAGGAAAAAGCCAACCATATATGATTGCCGTATTGTTATTAAAAAAACCTCAGTGGGAAAAAGATACAACACAGCAGTCAACCCCTTGGTATACACAAAGTAATATATCTATTAAATGAAAAAAGAAGGAGAAATTCTGTTAGATAAATAGAGAATAAAAAAATTATAATAAAGAGCCACCATCACTATAAGTTTTATATATACATACATTTGAAGCATTACGTGCTAGTTATCACAGATTTGATATAGCATTTACAAACTTGGAGAAATACGGAACAAAAATAGCCTTCTTGAATATTAACGTCAGTACAAGAGAAAAAAATGCATGCCACCAAGATTTATAGCAAGAAAACGTTATGAGTTTGAAAATGATATTGAACAGGAAGCAGCAATGTGCGATAAAGAGCCACCAAACACTTTCAAAATAGATAAACCGGAAATCAAAATCATTCTTGAAGACATCTATTGACTACCAGCTTCAACTAACTTCCTATATTAGATAAAAAAAAGAGGTGAAATATCCGAATTATATAATATGATGAAGAAAAAATTTAAAGATAAACACTACCAATTATTCTTTTTGAAAGTTATTATTTTACAATGACAAAAAAAAAAGTGAAGAGAGAGCAAACAAAAGTTTATATACACTTTTAAATAAAAAAATGAATCATAAAAAAAAACCTCTGATAAATATAATGAACGAGTCTTAAAGTAGTTATTAGCTATCACTTTATAAATTGTACCAATAAAAAAAACTACTTTTGTCGTTTACCCCTTTTGGTTTTTTACTATTACAAGACTTTACAGAAGCAATAGTATCAGTATCATTGTCAGTACTAGGTTCATGATATATATTTTTTAACTCTTTAAAATGATCCCATGTGAATAATACGATAAAATATGATAAAAACAAAGCTATTCTCCAAAAAAGTACAATATTATGCATCACCAAACAGTGTTCATCCTTTTTTAAGCTGATAATTTCAAGTTCATAAGAATTATTGTACTTGTACGGCAGTTGCTGTATCATCAACACGGGATCCTTGCTTTTTACAAATAACAAATATCAATTGATTAAATACAAAAGGGTGTTCCAGAACAACTATTTTAAAAGCTACTTTTTTTCATATTCATTGGGTGACTAATCGATAGAATGAGTAAATTAATTAAAAATTTTAGCAAAAACACCTTTAATAATAGATGTTCAGACTCTATTTTACGACATTTTTTTTGGAGGGGGTGGGGAAATGATGCATAAACTACATTCGTATATTTCTTATTCAATATACTAATACGAGCGCTTTGTTTTAAACACTACTTTTAGTCTTGTAAGAATATTTTTACTATTAATATTGTATCGTTTTAATAGCAATGATGTATATCAAGTTACCCACATTTATTTTATTATCAGATCTCTTACGGGATGCAACAAAAATTTCTTAGGGGATGTCCCTTACCCGATC
>VCJA01002477.1:9527-29144 GCA_024139275.1 Backusella macrospora
ACAATTACGTCTATCTTCACCAGCTTCAGCAACATCACCCGGTCTAACTCTTTCTTCTTGCTCTTCCTGAAGTTTTCTCCTCTTCTCTTCCTTTTTCCTTTCCATAATTTGCTGAACTGTATGAGCCATTCGAAAAAATAAAAAAAGTGGTTAAAGTATAAAAAAAAAAAAAAAGAATTAAAATTTATCGCTTTTTATATAGTGTTGTGGATTGATTTGCAGTATGAATTTGAACTTTTTACAAATAAATTAAATTCTTAAATCACAATGCATCTGACTTCTAATATTCAACTTGACATTCTAGCATAAATCAGTTCTGCTATAATCACATTCTATATTATTCTGTTATTATTATCGAGATTTCACAATCTCCATCTGCTGATGCCTCCGTGAAACAATGTTATAATATTACTCATCTAGTTTTTAGGTTTGGCTTTATAACTTTTCTGGATAACATTACAAATTATTTTTACTTTTATTTTAGTTGGATGTCATTTACATCTTATAGTTTTTCCTTTTCTTCAGGTGCTTCGCACATGTTATTTCTATATTTAACTTCATGTTATCATTTTCTATTTTCTTTAGCTATATTTTATTATTAATAAGAGGGATACTTTACCCATCATGTTCCGCTATCACGGAATTATTTATGTTCTTCTATATCTTATTACTCCTTAAATTGTATAAATACTCTTGTATTAAAATCTCAATAAAGAGTATCAATCAAACACCCCATTTATTTTACACATAAACTTTATAGTTATTCGTTTACTTTAGAGAATTGATTATTATTCTTCCTATTGATTTTTACTATTTTATAAACGTGTGCTGATCCCTTGACTATATTCCAAGTCATTGTATTTTTTTATTTTATATATCTTTTTTTATTATATCTTTTACTATAAGTCCCGAAGCTTATTCACTTTCGGTGGTGCTCACTACAAATCAAGAACTTTATAAGAAGGTTCTTTCTATTACTTTCTTAACACACACGACAAAAGCCGACACTACAATAAAAAAAGTGAGGATTATTTAAATATGGGTTGTGACAACGATCATACATCTGTAGCCTCTAGTATTACAGCGAGGATTATATAATTGATTCAACTTGATATATATTATTACACAAGAGTAACATTATATTATGTATTTCATTTAGCCATAACATAACCTAGTAATTGAGAGAGTCTTTACTATTATTTTGTGGTATCAATTACCACAGCTCTGACACGTTAAGACGAGCAAGAAGAATATGATTAATACTAACTGATTAAATATTTTAATTTACGAGGGAGAAATAATAGCATTTGTAAATACTGGAACTCTTCTCAGAAAAGGAATGTTTTTTTTTCTTCGCTCAGTTCAGAATAAACGATATAACTCAACTAACAACTCCACTGGTGATCTTTTTTTTAGTCATTGAAGCGTTTTTACCGGACTGACGACAAACCGACAGAAATTGGGTTTTTTCCAAAACAAATAAATAAAAAACTTTATTCAATTATATTTCTAACTTTCTTACTTTTATTAAATAAATCCTTATTAAATTATTTTGTTGGTAAAAGAAGATTCCTTACTCTTAATTATTACCATCTTTGGATTTTATATCTATCTATTTATATTGTTAGAGAAGGTCATGTATCATCTTCTCTACTTATGATAGTCATATTTTAATAATCTATATTTTAAATGGGATGTTTGAGAGAAAATGGTTTGCTCAATTTGTAATATGAAAGAATAGTATGTAGCAAATAGACTTCAAAGCGGTACTCAGCACCACTACTTTAGTAGTACGAGAAAACATTTTAAGATTTGAACTTTGAAACTTCACTTTTATCGTTATCATCATTGAATTTTATGAAATTACCTTCATTTTTCAGTATATTTATGATAGCTCCTTGGCTTCTTTTCTGCTACATTATTTGCACTTACCTCTTCTTCGTATTTATAGTTCTGGTTCACTGCTAGCCAAACGGAAAATATTTCTTTTTTTATAACTAAAAACAAATATAGTTTTAGAGACTTTTAATTTGATAAATAAGTAAACTTAACTCGCACTCTTGTGGTCTTTATCACATCTACATATCAAACTAAAGTATCAATCTTGATTACACAATGTTTTATAACTCAGATTTCTTATATAATTATTTTATGGATGATTTATTTATGATCCTCTCTCCCCACTTTAATAAAAATTTAAAAGAGTCCCATTTCTTATTTTTACTTTATATTATTTTTACATTAAGCTCATAAATATCATAACTCTTCATCTAAATAAACCATTCTATTAAGGTACTCAAGTCCTCTTGTTTTTCTATTTATTTATTTTTAATAGCATGAAAGTTTTAAATTTTTGGAACTTAGTGAACTTTGTATATTTTCATTAAAAATAATATCATGGAGACATCTTATTCACTTGAACGGCACTGTTACGATAATGTTTGCCACTGCGATTGGAGACTGACTATATATGATTGTATCGAAAGTGATCCAGCACGGATAATTTATATAGTTAATATTGTGATATCTGCACTGGTTTCGATCATAGGTAAATGCATATATAGCATTAAATATACTAAAAAATACACATTAAAACATGCCACTGTTTTTTATTTCTCTCTCTCTTTCGAATATAGGAATTGGCCTTCTTTTCCATAGAGTAGTTATAAAAGGACACTCTTTTATTGAAATCAATCCTAAAAAAGGACTTTTAAGACCAAAACCAATTGATAGCATGATGCTATTCCTTACAGCGTTTAATATAAGTGAGTTATTCCATTGGTAATAAAAACTAACCTAGTGTAATGTGCTACTATGGCTAAGCCTAATTTAATTTCAATTGTAAATTTATTTTATAGTCAGATTAATAAACAGTGTTATTCTTGTAACAAACGTCGTACCTGATAATATGATATTCCGTTCCTGTAAGTTAAACATATTACTATAAGTATCAAGGAAAAAAAAATACCATATGAGTAATTTTTTTATCAGATTTTTTTGAAGGTAGTATAATCAGCTACGAAATTAACATTAATGTCAGAAATTAAAGAATTTCTCTGTAGCTGCATGGGAATTTGGGTATTGGAGCTTCACTCTGTACCTCATTGGTATTGCACAAACGTTAGCTGAGGTAGATTTCAAAATGTGATATTTATATATAGAAACAAGAAAAAAGAAAAAAGAAAAGAGATGAGAAACAGAAATACTAAATCATATACATATACATTTATAAAATAACAATCTTGAAATAGAGTCACAAATCCATGTCAGATAGTTTGCTGCCTTCACCATGCATTGTCGATATAATTAGCTTAGTGTTACTTATTTCACCGATTATTACTAACAATACCCTATCGTTGACAGCTGGAGTATTATCAACATATAACCCTAGAGTAGCTGGCATATGTATCCAAATACTTTATATATTCTGGTTATTTTATATACTTTGCATAACAAGTTCAGTTTTATACTGTGGCTCACGTTTAATTCAAATACTGCAGAGGCATTTAGAAAAATTCAGTGCTACTACCGAAAGACACAAGAAGGTGAAAAGTGGTATATTCAAGGTAGCTATTTACGGTTTTTCTTTATTTATTTCTATTTTTGTGGAATATACATCAGTTTCTCGATATATTTAATACAAGGATGTGCTACATAAGTAAAATTTAATTATAAGTATAAAAGAAATGGTACATAGAGGTTTTGGAGGACTGATATACCAACCTAGTTTTTTAATAAACTAAATAACTTGGATGGAGAACAATAATGGGATAGAGTTAATGAAAGCGAAATTCATCGAGCGGCCGGCATATATATTTATATAAAATACTTTACTATATATCAAATATTAAAGATCAAGTACTTTTGTTTTAGATCCGTGCAATTATGGGCTTGATAGCAACGTGCCTACTTTTATTTGGTGTTCTAGTACTTATTTTTGGAGGCTTCCGTGATATTATTATGAAAAATTACTGGGCAAGTGTTATATTGTGTGCCATATGGAATGTGCTCGCTCCAGCTACAACTTTGTTTGTAGAAGTCTCCATTATTTTCGAGTAAGAAAGAGAAGCAATATATACAGGATAAATTTTAAACTTATGATTTTTCTTTTTAACAAAAAAAAAAAAGTCCTCCAGCAGATAAACCAAAAATAATTGCTCTTAATAGCTCAGGTGGTGAGCAAACAACCACTGTTTTCGAAACACAAAATGCTATAAAATCGAGTGGTGGAATGAATATGAGCTTCCACGACACATTAACTAAAGGCGCATTAGATAATCTGAATATAAAATATAAAGATGCGTTGAATAGTCATAATTTTAGCCCAGATCTCTACAGTGACAGCTATTATCAGCATTCAACAAAACCAGATGGATTTCACATGGAAGACCCGGAAGCACAGAATGAATATATCGAATTACAACGCCATAGTTCTAGAATTCAGCTTATAGATAAAAAATATTGAGATGGTGTAAAAATACAGTTATATACTATCGGAATCTAACACATGAACATATTATAAATTCAATATATAAAGTTCATACTCTTGTATTATTTTATTTATTTGCGTTTAATGAAATAAAACATCACCTCTATTGATTAATAGTAAAGTCTTTGATTTTTATTATTATTATTATTGTCATTTCGGTGCTTGAAAAGTATTTCTTCAATTGTAATAATAGCTTCATAATATAACTAGCTATACTTCAAAACGAGTAGCTGTGGCTCTTCAAAGCTTAAAGCTTAAAGTATATATATGTATATGTGCGTGTATTTTTTTTAATTCTATTAAATTCTTTACATATGCATACAAATAGAGAGAGTTAGAAAAAATATATGAAGACAATAAGATGAGTGATGAAAAAAAAACGGGGGTATGTTAAATGTTAAAGTTATGGGGTCTATTTTGGTTATAGTGAAGATTGTTTACGAGTTGAGATCCTTGAATATCAAAATGGCCAGTATTGATTTTTTGGTTCATCATACTCCCTTTTCAAATCAAAATAAAAGTGAATATCATTTATTATTTGAGGTTTTTTTTTAAAAAAAAAACATAGTAAAATATATATATAAATAGAAACTTACTGTATTCATGCCTTTGGGATATATCATTTGGAAGAGAAAGTCTTTTCACTGGTTTAAATTGACCCGGAGGTGGAGGAGGAGGAACTGGAGCATGAAAAGAAAGATCATAAGGGTTATACTGACGATTCACTGCCAACATTGGCATCGAAAGTGATCTCAATTGCGATCTCTCAAATAGATCTCTTCCACTAAGAAACACGTCAGAGATTTGCTTAGTACCATCTAACTGATTCATCGATCCAAAGTCAGAATTCGATTTTGACTTTTCCATATTTAAATATGGATAATGAGAGTAATACAACCCTGGTGGATGGAATGGGGCTGCTAGTAATGTATCAGTGAAAGAGGTAGTATCTATATTGTATTGTGTATCTGGTACTGATGTAAAAAAGGAAAGTAACCTTGTTTTTTGACTCTAAAAAAAATAAGGAGGAAGAGAAAATCAGTATACATTGTGCTATTCAATTTAATCAGGCCAAAAATAATAATGTTGAAATAGCATACGCTTGTGGGCTGATCTGAGGCCCATATATTTTTCCCTGTCGAGTATGAAGATGAGAATAACGAAGAAACGGCATCTTTTTTATCGTAAGGATTAAATAATGAGTTTGAGGTATATTCAGTCAAAGGGGGACTGGGAATACTCTCAAAAATAGCGCGTAATGGACATTCATCGAGAGGTAAAGTAGAAGACATACTTTCATTATTTGCGTCTATTATAAGAGTTATGATAATATAATTGATATTGTTGGTATTGCTTACATATTTGTTTTTTTATATATATATATTTATCTTTAGACTATTACCATGCGCACCATCTATTTCTGATATATTCTTTTCACTAGAAGTGTCTGATACTAATCCTGGAACTTGGACTGGATTAAGCTCTGATACATGTATACCTTTCGACTCGAAAAATGAAATAACGACATCCTTAACTTTAATATTGGCATTAGGAAGATTTAAAGAAACCCGAAACATGATATATTTATCCTGGCTATAATAAGGCATCCACTCAACCCAATCGGAAAAGGGTAGACTGTTTTCAATAATGTAATATGAGACCTCTCCTCCCAAAGATTTGACGACTTTCTGCCACTCATTTTGTTGACCTAATAAAGTTTCAATATTCAAAGACCATGGAAGCGCAAAATACTCTGTACAAGGTACCAAGTGTGATAAAAAAAATTTCATTGTAGCGAGTTGACACTGTGGACCGAATAGAGTCAGCTGGGGTTGCCCAAGACGCTCGGGCCACCATAATCTACAGTTATTATTGTTGCATGCTTCACTGATAACAGATGATTTGTTATGTGTAATTTTTCTGTGTAAATGAAACGGCACTTCCAAATGGGTATAAGAAAAATCTTTATCTTCTTGCATGGTGATAAACTCTGTGACTGACTGTCTTAAATAATCAAGACTCGCGTTGTTTTTCATTGGAGTACGAGCCACCACATTGTGTTCATTTTCAAAGTAGCCGCCCATGGCATTGAACTCCTCTGCCCCCAAAAATTTCACGTAGACGCCATAACGCTTCATGATTTTTTGAATATTTTTTCCACCTACACCAATAATGCGTCGATGGTAGACTTCCGGTATGAAAAAAGAGATTTCCGCAGGCATCTCATCTTGAAGTAAGGCAAGCCCTTCGAGCGCCTCACTGGAAGTGTTACTTTCAAGAATAATGTATGAGTTGTATTTGTTGGATGTCTCAAAGCGAATCGATACCTCATTGGACTTTGTGATCTTGTTGATCTTGCCATTCTTCTTACCGCTGATAAATTCACGTTGCTCAGTAGCCAACTCGAGTATAAATTCAATTAATGTAAGGTTATTCTGTTTAGTAACAATAATAATATAAAAAAGAAAGCTGGGTTAGTTATTTCTTTTTGAGAGAGACTATATATAAATCGCATATACCATGATAACTGGCATATTGGATAATAATCGGTATGCTTCTTTCATTTGTTTTTCGGTTCCAAATAATTCAACAGTATTCAATTTGGCATTATATGCTATATCCGCTTTAGAAGATTGAGATACTTGTTTCATAACTTGAAGGCATTGCTCAGTCGATTCAAAAATATCGGAATCGCCCGAATTTGACTTGAGACTTATTGAGGCTTGAAAAATATTATGCGTCTAAATTATTTTTTGTTTTGAAAAAAAAGATTAGTTATTTTTTTTAAAAAAAAAAGTATTGTCATATTAAATGATTTACAAGATAGTTTAGTAGTCGCGTAGATCTCTCTCCATAGATTCTATTTTCCGCATAAATGGAAACGGAGTTACTGCCTGAGCCTAAACTTGGGAATAGGAAAAAAGAGCCTATATGTGATAGATGGGTTATATGTACAAAACGGAAATTTTAACATGATAAATAATAATTAAACTCTGTTATAAATATACGCATATACGGATTCAAAAATACACTAACCATTATCCCTCATAATTTTTCTAATATCTTCTCGATAATTTAATAATATCCAATCGATTTTTTTTGGATCCATTGTAAAAGTTTTATGGTACATAGATTCAACCTATAAAATAGAAAAGACACAAAAATCAGTATTTTCTTTTCTTGTTCTCCGTTCTCTCTCTTTTTTTCTTTTCTCTCTGTTCCTTACTTTTTTATTTGCTAATTTTAATAATAGTTCCTTTGCGCGTTTGACCTCATTTGATGATTCACCCGATAAATAAATGTTATTTAAGGGCTTCATACCACAAACAGTACTGAAAGGAGATTCGAGGTAGATACTTGTGGATGTTTCTTCCATAATAGATTGTAGTTGTACATGTTTGCGACCACTGATTATATTATGGATATGATTTGACATTTCTAATTTGTCTGTATACAAATCAGACTATTTTTAATAACAGCGGTAGCAGGATATATAAAGTTACCAAAAAAATAATAATAATAAATATATATAAATTAAATCTATTTAAGGAAAATGGGAAATTGCAGCAACTATGAAGAACTTACCATTTTGTCTAACAATACTAGAATTTCAACTCGCGCAACTTCAATGGCGTCAATAGATCCCACAATATGAATTTCGGGTGTTGAAGTTGAATGAATGTTAATTTTAACATTACATTTCCTTGCAATGTCAATTAGCCGTTCATAGAGACGAGTTTTAATTTCCGTATTTAATAACACATGGTGATTAAAAGATGTAATGGTAACAGAAGACTAATAGGAATAAGTGAATACAGCAATGTTTCCGATTAAAAAAGAAGAAAGAAAAAAGTCCATACCATGAGCACCTTGTTACTTAAAACATCTTTTCGGGCATTGTCAAATGATTCTATTGAACCGGTAAAGGAAACGTTCAATTTGTTTTCGTCGAGAGGGGTAAATGAAATTGTTTTCAAATCAGAATCCATGCCCAAAATTTTGCAAGCATCGATCATTTGACAGTTTTCAGGAAAATTGAGACAAAAAGAGCTTATCAATGTATACATGCTTTAACTGCCATAAAAAAAGAAAAGAAAAAGGAGAGAGAAGTATAAAAGGAGAGAAAAAAGGAAGAGGTTAAATTAAGATATAATGGTAGGATGGGGAGAGGGAAAAAGAGAAAGAGAGAAAGAGAGAAATGAAAAGAGAAAGAGGAAGGAATTGCTTGATTAACTACCTTATTTTTCCAAACACTTTATGTCGTGACTTAGGTTTTATTATACTTTTTGAAATAAAACCTTGCCCTAATTTTTTTATAGTAAAGACATTTAATGAAATTATCCAAAAATATTTGACCGTAAAAAAATTACTGTAGTAATAAAACAATCCATGGTTTCAACTAAAAGTATGTCTTTTATGGCCATTGTATCTTGATATAACTATGAATTTGAAATATTATTATTGGTATATAATATATCAATATAAAAGTTTACTTGATTTACTTGATTTACTATATATTAATACGTTTGGCATTATTTCACATTTAAAATGTAGCATTACCTTCAAATGTAATAGTAATATATATTTTTTTTAAAAACAAAGAAAAGCAAAAGAGCTACAATAAACCACATGGCTGAGCTGATACAGTTTCTAAAAGGTGGAACAATACTATAGGCATACGTTATTCTATCCATGTTCACTCCATCTTACCACATGGCTTTATTAAGGTCTGTGTGTCGGAGTATTATCTTTTTTTTCTTTCTTAAAGAATTAGCTCTCTAGATAGGACGACTTTAATCTGGCCAGTATTACTTCTTAATATAGTTTTATCAAAATATGGCTGTTTATATTCGACTAGGGAATTTTATATAATACTACGCTAGAATCCAGTAATATCCTTCTGGGTTCGAATTCATTTAATGACAAACAAATGTAAAAGCTTATCAATCTATTTGCATACGCATCATAAATTACATAATAAATAAACTAAACCATTTGGCTTGTATTGTAAAGTGATGTATCTTTTATGTTTTACATGTACTTAACTCGTGTCATGTGTATCATTGTTTTCTTCTTCTTCTTTTTTTTTTTTCCAAAAAACCAAAGTCATTTGATTAGAAGATATTATTTGTAGAAATAACAAATGGAAACAATATAGAAACTATAAATTGATAAGACTGGAGATACTATTTATTTCAAGTGATTGAGAACTAAAATATAATTAATGAGAAGAAATAAAAAAATTATTTAGAAAAGTAGGAGATCAAGAAGTGAAAAATAGTAAACAGAAGAAGGCTAGAAAAATAGAGAAATAAAAAAATAAAAAAGTTAGCAAATATGAATCCACCTACCCGTGTTAGATTCACAGTATAGTTAAGTCTCAGCGATAACTGGCCATGAATACATGGTTGTTATAAAACATGAAGTTTTGTTTGTCTAAGGAGTTGATATATTTATATATAAAAGAGACGTCAGCGCACAACAGTCGCATTTTATACCGTATCAAACAGGAAATGTTTTTTTCAAAGTGATTGCTTAGTGTATATCTACATAGCTTCTAATAGGTATTTAAGTATTTCAATTAATGACAATAAAAGTAATTTCACTTACTTTGCCTCTTTGTATAAAGAACCCTACATCTTACCAATTTGCATCCGCCCTGGAGCGTCACGAAATAATCTCTTAAGCGTTTTCTCCTGCTCCTGATGGTTTTCTCATATCCTTGAAAAATTCAGTATAGATTATTTTCTTATTATCATGTAATAAAATAGTGTATGAACCATGCATCTTCAAAGGTACTTTGCCGATCATCAAAGTCAGGGATCAAATCATACTTTAGTAAATTAATCGGAAAATAGATGTATAAAAAACATGCTTATAAAAGCAACTATAAGAGCGAAGAAATATATATTATATATCAGAGCTATAAAAATAATTGTTGTTGTAATAATACATAAAACTACATTTATATTAGCTATAAATAAAGGTAAGTTTTATTAAATGACCCATCTCAAGTTATATGACCTATTATGCTTGGAATAGATCAAAAAATAGCAATTATTTAATTTCATAATATTAAAAGCAACACTGTTTTTATGAAAACAAAATCACTCCTAACATTATATATATGCATAGCGACGTTCATATATACATATGTCTATAGTGTTTTTAATACCTTAATAGACTTATGGTAGGGTCTAAATATGTACTACACAAATATTTGGACGTAGTCGCTCTCCTTAGTGCATGAATGAGACTATATTGATCAAACAAATATATAATATTCGTAATTTCAGTATTAACCTAATTAATACTATTAATACTTATAATAATAGAAAGATGATTTCTTATATAGACTATATGTTTCATATGAATAGAGAAAGGGCTGAAATATCACATTTACAAAAGGTCTTTAACTGTAAATGTATAATTCAAATGCCGGTTCAAAATCAAGAGTATTTATATATGTGATGATCATTTTATGGTGCTGATCAACCAATAACACGATTTTAACAAATCACCTGTTACCATTATTATTACTGGTGTTATTATTAATACTAATTGGGTATTGCTAATGGGTTATATAAAAATAATGGAATCTTCATCAAGTGTAAAACGGTCACAGAAAAAAAGAATTTGTCCCTGTGAAGAGAGGAGTATAATTCTCCCGACCTATTTCAAACCTGGAAATTGATTGGTTGATGTACCAAAACTTGTAATTTTAGCAACCAACACGCACATTACTTATTTTTATTGGTTTCGTGACAGAGGCTTGTTTTTTTTGTATATTGTTTTTATATTTTTATATATATTTTTATACATATAATTTTTTTTTATATTCATATTTTTTTATACACATTTTTTCTTTCTTTTTTTGTTCTTTTTTTCTTTCCTTTGCTATTATTACTACTACTATTATTATTATTGTTATAATATAAGAGAAAAATAATAACATCTCATAATCTAACTTCTATGAACCTGTCTGATCTTGTCCATAGAACTGCGGGAGACAACAAGGTCTTGGCTACTGCCTCTAACTTTGAAACATCTACAAACGCAATGATACCTCCTCCACCACCACCTTCTTCACAACCCTCCTTTGAACACACACCTGAGTTAAAAGTAGACCACTCTTCCTTTCAAAGACAGCAGCAAGAAGCTTATCTTTTTCCTATGCAGGTCAGTATTTAACTAAGCACCATTGTTAATTTAATTGCAAATAATAATAATAAAAAAAAGGTCATTAAAATAAAATAAAATAAAATAAATAGGCTGCAGCAAATTGGACTTCACAAGCTTTTTTACAACAGCATAAAGAAGCAAGTCGAATACAGAATGAACAAAAAACACTTCTCTTAGATAATAATCCATACCGACAGAGCCCTTTTACCTTTGCAAACACAATAAATAAACCAACTACTCAAAAAATAGCACCGGCTCCCCCTCCGCCTTCTTTCAGTAATAACAGTAACCATAGCAACATTAATAATATTAACAGTATTAGCAATGTCAATAGTAACAGTAGTAATAATACCAGCATCAACAGTAGTAGTAGCAGTAGTAGCAATAATAATAATAATAATAATAATAATAATAATAATAATCATAGCATTAACAGCAACAATAGTAGTAGTAACAATAGTAATATCAGTACCCAGGAAATCAAAGTATTTCATCAGCAATCTATTGCACCTTACCCTCGCAATGTCTTTCAAGTATACGGACAGCAGCCAGCTCATTATAACGTACCTTCAAGCAATGGCCTTGTTCCAATTGCACCTCTTCAAGCAGTAGAAGAACCAAAAAAGCCTGCCATTGTTATCACTGGCGACAATGTCGATGCGAACAACCTTGAAGAAGGTTACATTCAATTTGTCTTGCGTCATGATGCAAACTACATTGGCGATGGCATTGAAAGCTTGATGTATGCAAAACGCAAATTCTCTTCGGTTCCTAAAACTGGTGACCTATCATACACCACTTGGGATATATTTCAACTTGTACAAAAGCTATATACGCAAGAAGTAAACACTAAAAAATGAGAAAGAAAAGAGAAGAAAAAGGAATACATTGATTTAAAAGGTTTTTTCTTTTTTTAGATAAGAAATTGGTCACAATTAGTAGGTCAATTGGGATTAGCTGACATGGCGGGTCGACCCCAATTCGCTCAGCGTGTCAAAAGGTGGATGCACAAGTATAAGATCGATTGCTATTTTGATTATTTATTAGGAAATGAGTACAACTTTAATTCGCCTGACGAAAAGTATTCGGGATGCTTAATGATGGGTAATTATCAAAAGAGAAAATCGGAAAACGGAAAACGAACGGCAGACGAAACAGATTCTGTCAAATCAGACGATGAATCAGGAAGAAGACCAAGAAAGAGGTTTTCTGATGATGAAGAAGGCGCGGATGCAGATGATTCGGATGATACACATAGAATACCCATTTTGCTGGCTGGAAGTAGAAAACGAATGAGAGACACAAGCCAAAATAGCTTACAAATGATTGAAAATGCAAGACAGTTTATGAGATCATCAAACCATAGCGAAGATGATGATGAAGACGAGGAAGACGACGAGGAGATGGGTGATCAAGTACTAGAAGAGGATGGTGACGATGATGATGATGACAATGATGATGAAGAAGACGATGATAATAACATAATGGTGAAAAATAAAGACCACGATAACCAGAATGGTAATGCTGATACAGACGAAGAGGATGGAGAGGATGGAGAAGAAGAAATCACCAGTGGAAGTAACTTAAATGCGACAATAGATAGCCCAATGGTAGA
This sequence comes from Backusella macrospora, assembly GCA_024139275.1. Classification (NCBI taxonomy): domain Eukaryota; kingdom Fungi; phylum Mucoromycota; class Mucoromycetes; order Mucorales; family Backusellaceae; genus Backusella; species Backusella macrospora. The sequence continues at coordinate 22,814 of VCJA01002477.1, forward strand.
TCATACTGAAGCCGATGAAGAAGATGAACTTGCCTCCACTTGTTCTTCACCAAGCTCACCTTTACTCGACCTCAACTCTAATATACATATACCCTTGGATGATACAACATTTTCATTCTCACCTTCTTCACCTAACTCTAACACAGACGACCAATCCTTTCACGACATGTCTTCTGATAAGAATAATAGTGCATCGTGCTCAAATTGCAATGGTTACACCATAGAAAACATGAAATCCGAACTAATTAAATTAAAATCATATGTCAGCACCTTGGAATCTACACTTGAACAGCAAACAAAGCTAAATGAGAGTAACAGTAAGCAAATTGAAAAACTACTGGATGAAAAACAAAAGTTACGTAGTTCAACGGAAAAATGGAAGAGAAAGCTTATCGAGGATCTGGTTAGAGGGCCAAAGATGCTCTCAGACGATGACGACGACGACGACATAACATAAACGAAACAACCAACCTACCAATCGAACAAAAAAAAAAGTCTTCAAACTCTGTATATCCCTCTTTTTTTTTATATTATGTACATACTGTACTTTAGTTTATTACTCTTATTATTACTATTATTACTACCACTATTACTATTTCTTTTTCTTTTTTTGTATTTTCATCTATCCTTCTATTATTACTATTATTATTGTTATTGTTATTGTTATTATTATTATTATTATTATTATTATTATTATTATTTTATTTTTTCTTTTTACATGTATACTTTATTCTTTTTATTTATCTCTTCCTTAATCATTTCTTTCTCTTTACTTTGGATACTAAAATGATCTCCACAAATATATAAAATATTCATTCAGAATAAAAAATAAATATGTACATTACATGTAACCGAGCAAAATAGCAATTATTACTAGTTTAAACACCTGGCCAATCATATTCTTGTATTCATAACATAAAAGCTATATATCATTTATGCTGATCCAAATACATAGTTTATAGTCTATAATATATTCCTATGTCTTTTATTTTCGTAGGAACCGTATACACTATACTTTGTCATGAACACTGTTGTGTGTCTTTGGTATATACTACTTGTGACATCAAACAGAGAACCATCATATGTGATGGTATGAATAATGATATACGAGCGATAGGTTAGATGTATCTCTTGAAAATAGAAACTATGTTAGACCCTGATTGCTTCATAATAAATTACATTATAAATAATATGGAAATATAGCGCCATTTCTTTTTTTTTTCCATCAAAATTAAGCTTTGTTGACTACATGATATTCAATTATATAGAATGTGTCTAGGCTATATTCAACGTTATTATATAACATACAGCACTTTATAGAGGTAAAGAGTCACATCGTCCTGTGAAGATATTCGCCAACCTCTGTTTCGTATGCAAATTTTTGTAAACTACTATTTAATTGCGTATGCAAATGGTACCATCTCTAGCGGAATTTATCCGCAGAATTTTTGGTACAGTATAAGCCAGCCGGTAAACAGCGATCGAGTAACAAATTGTACTTCACTACATCAAGATGTTATTTCCACATGGAACACCTGCCATAGGCGAAATACACGCATATTATACCCAAACAAACTATACATTGTTTGTCGACAGCATGTGTTGAATTAGCTAGTACATACTTGAACCATGCCGTTGAAACTTTAGAAGGAAGGGTATTGAAATGTCTTTATTATGTTGTTCAAGGCATTATGGTGGTAAGTTTGAATGATAAATACACCTCTTAATATATATTCATATACATAAAATGGTAGATAATGAAACCAAAGGATGTTAAACAAATCATCAGAAGTTTCTGCTGTCAGATGGTATTGAATTAACAGAGGATCATAGACCATTAGCAAAAAGCATTCCTAAGTCGGTAAGTCTTGTAAATATATCTAAATCACCAGAGCCATTTTTCCTCTGTCATTTGTTTATTCTAAAGAAAAATGAAGAAGAACACGATCTAAAGAAAATACGTTATGTTCGGAGATTGACAATTCCTCTATTGCATCAGTTGGATTAAATATCGAGAAACATCAAGTAAAATGTTGCTCTACTAAAAAATACTATCACCTTACATGATCTTCTTTATACTTAAAGAAGCTACAACAAGAAAAATATGAGAAAGGAATAACGCCGTTAGATACCAAAAAAAGCAGTCAAACTATTTATCGCGAGTATATGGTCTATATTTTGTTGTGTAGCTCAAATCTATTCAAGTTCCATGAATTCCATACAGCTCATAACATGTTTAACTCATATCAAGGCCGCCAAAGAGCACATGATATTGTTATGAACACGTTTGTTAATGCTGGAACAAAGTATGGCAAGAAGAAAAGGTATAAAAGAAGAAGAATAACAAAAAGGAAAGAAGAAAAAGAGCAAGAAGAGGAGAAAAAAATAAAAGGTAAATAAGAAAGGTAATGAACTAAAGAATCAAGATAAAAAATAAGATTTACCATAGAAGATCGTTAAATAATATATTAACAACTTTCACGCAGCCACAGAAATCCGGTAAAGGTAAGAAAAATATTACATTGATAGTATTTGGCACCAGTATGTTTGGCAAAGATCTCGTCCGCCTGAAGGGTTTGAAATATGGTGTTACTGGTGTCTTTTACTGTGTGTTGAAGAAAAGAAAATCTGTGGGCGATTTGTTGGCTATTCATGCTGATAAATATAAACCATCAAGAATATGCAATCGATGCCAAATTAACACTTTGGAAGTCGTATCCTACGTTAAAGGTCACAGTGTGCTTGTTTGTAAAATATGTAATACACTGTGTCAGCCTGACATCAACGCTTCCAAAAATACGATAGACATTGCTATCCCAATATGGACAGGGAATGGAAGACTTGTAGCTTACTCCAGACAGTAAGAGCATCCCCATCTGTTCGTTAAATTTTTTTTTAAATTTAATAAAAAATTTTGAAGTCAGATTTAGTTAATTTGATTTTCCTCATCTGTTTATTTATTTTAAAAAAAAAAGTTGGTTTTTTGATGGTGAACTTCTTTTTAAAATAAGCTTTTAAATTTAACAAAATCGCTGATTTAACAAACCGATGGGGATGCTCTAAGCGTAATAATTTTAATATTTAGATTTTTACAGGTGAAAAATCTGAATTATTTTCTGAGATACTATGCTCCTTTTGGCTAATAAGAGTAATCTGAGTTTTAAGATCGATTTGTCCAAAAAAAAAAAACTAGGATCGGCAAATTTGCCTATTTTTTGTGGTTGCAAACAGCAAGTATGTGACCCTCTCCAATAGAGTTGCCAAATCTGACTTTTAATTTGATTCCATGAAGGATTTATTATCATCATCATCATCATTATCATCAACATCTTAATAGATACTGAAACTGGTCATAAATATACTGAAAAATGAAAAAATAAATAAACACAGTAACGTAATATTCATGTAACATCGACCGCTATCATATAGCCTAATATCTCCAACTAACTTTTAGCTTTGTGTATTCAAATGAAATTTAGGATTAAAGTTAGATATTATGATAGGGTAGGATTAGGGGAGCGCCGAAGGCGCCAGAGTGGCTAGTGTAAAAAATACAGAAAAATCGAGAATGCCAGCTGTCGCCAAATACTCGGCAAATCTGCGTCAATTTCGCAAACTTGCTGTTTGCATGTATTTTGGCGACTCCGTTGGAATGCATTTTTTATATTTCGGCAAAATAATTGCGGGATGCAAGCGTTTTGGCGACTCTGTTGGAGATGCTCTAAAGGATTTGTATCACGTGATATCATTTAAGAGGTAGCTAGCTTAGTGCACAGGTGTATATAATTTGCACAGGTGTAGATAATTCGCACCGGTAAAAGTTATTTTTTCAGATCTTTTTCAGTACTTTATCGATCATCTGACTTTTTTAGATCTTTAATTTGATCTGTTACTCTTTTAATTTTTGGCTGTATAAAACCGCATCACACAGTAAAGACTTAATACTTAGATCCTTTTACTCGGTATTATTGTTTAAAAAATAGACGCAGTTGACCCTTCTTATTGGTAGTATTATATTGAAACAAGTAAAAATATAGAAGACAGATATTTATCAGACTCAAAAATGAGTTGGTCTTTCTTTATTTACAATTATGAGTTCTTTTTATATTTGTGAGAGGTTTCAGATTTTTTATTATCTTGTGAATCCATTGAATAAACCATGATTAGCATTATTTATTTTTATATACTCTTTAAGTATCTTATAAGTGGTTGTAATGGCTTCATTTAAATATGCGCTAGTGATTACCAAGGTACGCTTATATTCTATACAATTATCTATTATATGTGTGGTATAAGCGTAGGTATAGCCTTTGGGCACAAAAGGCAGGAATTTTTTTGACCTAAAAGCTGTAAAATTCTATTTAAAAAAATCTAGGTATATTTAGAGTAAATAAGTGTGATGGCTACTTTATATCGTTGTCTAGTTGGTGCCTCCTCATTTTCCCACTTGTTCCTTACTCTTGTTGTATAGCTGTCAATTCAGTCACTCTAATTATCATTACACAGTTGACAGTTATACAACTACTACTTATTCTTTTAATACAATTAATCATTCCCACATTTACCCTCATTATTATCTTTAATCCTTAGTATTTCTTACAGTATCATCATTCTTTAATTGCATTCTTATAATTCTTAATTCATATAAATATCCTTGATTATTCATTAATAAAATATTAGTTTAGAATCACAAATAAAAACCTCATCTAGTTTTTGTCTTGCTCTTATAGTAATTATTTTTATTATAATATCTTATCTTGTCTCGCTAAATCACCTAACACCCTTCTGTATTGTTCTTGTGCACAGGTTATAGATATCTCTACATCTGCATCCTTTCAACAAGGTTGTTCCAAGGGTAGGTTGAGTGAATAACGCTATGCTTTATATTTGAAAAATGTAGGATATGTATAACGTATTTAATGTATCAAACCTTTTTTACTTGTCGCTATATTTCTTTAAAGTGTATAGTTACTATAAATACCTTTAAAAATAATTATTTTTTACATCGGTACCCTAGGGTAATGGTATTTCATCTGGAATGAAAGATCTGAAAAATCCACTTTTACCGGTGCGAATTATCTACACCAGTGCACTAAACTAACTACCTCTTAAATGATATCACGTGATACGAATCCTTTAGTGGCGTCATTCTCGGTGCCGATTCCCAGTGTCGTTAAACTGTAGCAATTTCTATTTATGTACTCTCCGGACTACCGCTGCTCTTCATGCATTGTCGTTGTTGTATCGCACTGACAGAAAATAAACAGATAGAAAATTTTATCTATATACAATATCATTCATAAAAAACAATAATCGTTACTTATAAATTTTAGGTGTTTTTTCTCTCTTTTTTTTCAAATAAATAAATAGCAGATTCAGCTTTGTATTATAGGGGACTCCGTAATAAATACAAAATCAATAGCTTTTGTATTTTATATTTTTTAAGATTCAGCAATCCCTGACTTGATGAGAAAAAAAAATACCTTTACAATGTTAATCTTTTATTGAATCTCTCTGCTATAAAGAATGTGCCTATATTCGATTTGATTTTACCGTCAAGATTGAACAATGGAGACGAATTTGAATTTAATTAATAAAATAAGAAAGTGACCTTTACGTCGTTGTAATTACAATCAAAATAGAATTATATATTCATATCTTGTTACTGCTGCTGAACGCATGCACTCGTTTTATTTCTGCAAAAGATCATCTGATGAAGCTACATATTTTTAAATAAACAAGGGATTTGAATTTATTTTTTCTTACTAATAAACTTATTAAAAAGCTATACAATATAAAATTATTAATGTAGTAGTAAAGGTTTTATTCTAAGTAGACCTCTTTTCATTGGAACAGATATTAAAAGTAAAAACAGAAAGTAATAAATCTAAATAAATTTGAAAAAACCATAGTCTACTTGTTTAAAAACCTTGAAAAGGTAAAACCCGATACTTTTTCCCCTCATTGAATCTAAAAAAAGGACAAAAGAAATTTGATTAGACTTGAACTCTAAAAAGAATAACAAAAACCTGACGTTTTCAGCTATTTTATGTATCGACATTTAATACTAATATGTCATTCTCAATATATAAAAAGCAGTATAGCACAAATTCTCTGATCGTACTATTTGAGGAAGACATCGTATAATGCATTAATAGTAGTATAAAGAAAAGAAGAAAAGAGGGTACCTACTTCGATGTATAAAATAATCAATTTATGATGCTTCGGTCGTTCGGCTATATTATTATTCAAATCATACTTGTGATCAAGACTTCTCTTTCTCTCTCTGTACATACATTTATATATATATATATATATATATATATATATA
>VCJA01002481.1:870-11869 GCA_024139275.1 Backusella macrospora
ACTAATAAACATAATAAAAATAAAAAATGGTAATACAATTATCCTCACTGAATATATGTCATTTAATATGACGCACGGATCTTTTTTTTCCATTATTAAGGTTTTTTTTTTTTTCCAATTTATTTTACTATAAAAGGGACTACAAGATGGCATTTGATTGTCTCTTTTTTTTTTACTCATTTTTCATCTATTTCATCTTTCTTTCTTTTCTTTTTTTTCCAAATCTTTTTAAATGTTGGAATTAAAAACATTTCTAGGTGGTGAAAACCGCCTAGTAACTCCTTTCCTTTTTCAACCTATCTTATATGCATTACCTGCCATTGCCATGGTAATTCTCATTGCCATTCCAACCAACAAAGTACCAACATGGGCAAAGCAGATCATCTCCATACCTTTGCTCTTTGCTGAGTTTATGATTCCTTTTGCAACCACAAATGGAAATAAGAGTAACGATACAAAAAAAATATTATCAATTGCCATTAGTCATAACTCAACATATATTAATTGTTTTTTTTTTTTTTATAGTTATTGAACTTGGAGGCGAAGTTGCCAATTTTAATATTACACTAAGATTTTTGGAGCTGTTTTGGGTAGGACCGATTTTACAAAAAAGAGAGGCTTACACCTCGTTGGAAAGTCTTTCCATTGATCTTTGGAGCTGCATGCGTATCTTTCCAAAGCCTGCCAAACAAGATGGAAATGGTTTAAAAAAAGGCCAGGTCAAAGTCTATGAAAAAGACAAGGTGAATAAAACCCTGAAAAGCTTAGCTTTTTTCTTTCTTTCTATCTTTCTTTTCTTTCTTTTTTGGGTATAGCTGACTTTTTATTTTTAAAAATGCAGAAATTTTATCACATTATTTTTAATCTCCTTGGCAACATCATCATCACTGATATGATTGGTAGCTGGTTGACTTCATTCACTATTCAAGAAATGTGTGATATGCCTGAAAATCGACCCGTCATGTACTTTGGTTTTTTTTTCTTAGTTATCCTTGTGCTGAATAGCGGCTTCAACACAGTGGGTTACGGTCTTCAGTTGTTTTATTGTTTGTTCTTTGAAAGTGGATCATATTCTTCAGAACAATGGCGTACGTTTATGAAGTATCCTGTCTTATCAAACTCATTGAATGACCTCTGGTCTCATCGTTGGCATCAGTTGCTCAAGTCAACGTGGCTTGCGCTTCCGTTCCGCCCCGTACGTATCTTGTCTTCTCGTTTTCTCTCAAAGTACATGAAGAATCCTACCGCCATCTCCTTATTGTTGGCCTCTCTTTCAGTCTTTGCTGTCAGCGGTTTGATGCATGAATACATCTTGGCTGCAAGTATTGGATGGCCTGTATATAGTAGACATTTTATGGGTGAACAACAGTATTTTTTTACTATCAATGGTGTAGGCGTGCTTATCGAGGGTTTGTTTAAAAAACTGGTTGCACCAAAGTTACCTAAACAGCTTAAAGAATCTGTTTTAGCCCATGTATTACGACATACTTGGGTGATCGCCTTTGGTTATTTCAATTTTTATTATATTATGCATGGTTTTATCTCCTGGGGATTCCAATATGACAATCCATTGACTCTTACAAAGCCTTTTATTCTCAAATTTGTACGGGAGACACCAGCTGTTCAACCCTTCTTTGGTAGCTTGATCCATTAAGGAAAGAGACATTTATCTTGTAGCACTTTTTCTTTTTTTTCTTCTTTTTGCTTTTTTCTTTTATTGTTACTCCAATTACACGTTTCCACATAACACTATACTTATATACCTTTCTCCCTCTCTTAAACTAGAATATTTATAAAAACATCTTTTTATTTTATTTATTTATTTATTTATTATTATTATTATTAATATTAATACTTATTTACAATCACTTTTGTATATCAATTTTGAATAAAAAGATCAACATTTTTTTTCTTTTCTTTTTTTTTCTTTTCTTTTTCTTTTTTCCCTTAAGAAGGGGGATTCCATTGTGCATCATTAGCATGTTGTGCGGCAATTTCTCTGAAATAGGCTTGTGCTTGTGGACCATTTTCGTGACTATTTGCCATACCGTCCAGAGCCAGACTATTGGGAATACTTCTTACTAATGGTCGTTCAATAGAATGTGTCGATCCAATTGATCTCAAAACTGGAGGAAGTTCATCTCCTGTTACAGAGCGCGGTGATGATTCAGAGGCACTTGGTGGTATATAATCATTTTGCCACTCGTTATTACTGTCAATGTCTTCGTTAACAACAACATCACGTTCAACTAAACCCTCTTCATTTTCTTCTATGTTCTCTTGAGATTGAGGATCATTGTAACTTTCAAGATAGCTTGTAATCCAGGGGTGTTGAATTAATTCTTCTGCTGTTGGTCTCTTCATTGGATTACGTACAAAACATTTTTTAAGGAAATCAATGCCGAGGCTGGACAGCTGAGAGGCGTCTGGTAAAGGTGGATGGCCGGTCACAACATGGTACATCACAGACCATTCATTCTCTAACGTGCTCCAGGGTCGTCGACCTGTGGCCATTTGTACAATACAACATCCTAGCGACCAAATATCCATTGATCCTTTACGGCCTGTATCGCCGCCCGTGATAACTTCCGGTGCCTATTATAGTATAATAACCATTGATTAGATTTGAACTACATCCCTCCCTTGCTTCTTCATCATACTCAAAATAAATTTAAAAATCTTACCATGTACATAGGTGTACCTGCCAAACTATTAACATTCATGTTCATTGTGGTACGTCCCATTGTTTTCTGTCCTTTTGCTAATATCTTTGCAGCACCAAAATCAGTAAACTTCAATTGACCTTGATAATCAATTAAAATATCTATTGTAAATGTAAAAATTAGAAAAATATGGTCATATATCAAATCAATCAATAAAGAATACTTTACTGTCTGGTTTAATGTCTCTGTGCACAATGTTATTTTCATGAAGATAAGCTAAACCACTTAATAACTGGTAAGCATAATCAACTATATAAACCTCATCTTCAATACGTCCACCATGGTCCAATAAAGCACCTAAACTTCCATTTTCACAATATTCCATAAATATATACACACGATCACGATGTACTTCCTACAAGATAAAAATCGATAAATAAACTATATCCACATATATCCATTTCATTATACTTACCATGCCAAAATACTGAACGATGTTTCTATGATGTAACATTTCCATCACCTTCATTTCCTCCTTGATAGATTTATGTAAAGCCGATAATGAACTCGAATCAGGGAATCGAATTTCCTTGACGGCCATAACCGAAGAGGAATCCAAATTGATGGCGACATAGACCGAGCCAAAGGTACCCGCACCAATAAAACGACCTTGCTGCCAACGGAAAGAGATGTTTGAAGAAGATGGTGCAAGAAAAACCAGAGATTGATCTTCAGGTTTCTGATCATCCAGTATTTTACCAATAATCTTTCTTTGCTGTTCATCCTTTGTACGTTCCAACTCAAGTTCAGAAATGCGACGCATCCAAGTATCCCTGATATAGATCGCACCAGCTCCACCACCCGAGGTGGCCGCATCATTACCTGCACCAAATGTAGAACTTGTTGTAATATTGTTATTATTCTCATCAAATCTCTTTTGGGTATAAGAGCTTCTTTTCCCCGTGATATCTCGTCTACGATGCTGTTCTTCCTTGAGTTGAAGCTCATAGGTATAACGGGTACCCAGTACATCAAAGTGAGAGATCAACAGTGCTACACAACGTGCCACTTTACTTTGCAACGTTGCAAATTCACTTTCGTTCAATGCCAGTATATTCGCACCACGTGTCATCAAGTGAACAAATTCCAATGCGGCCACCGCCCAACGAAACGTCTTTCTATCCGAAGGATTACACTCATCTGTGATGAAGCAAATCCACTCAATGGCCAACCGAACCAGTTTCAAATCCAATTGGAGCCGTACAACAAGTTCTAGGAATCGAGAAGCACGAATACCAAAGTCACTTGCAAAACTAAAACACTCTTCTACCAATTCCTGACAACCCAATCCCAGAGTCTGATCCCGGATCATCGATACACTGGAGATGGTGGAATCTGCCAGTTTAAAGACAGTCATTTTGATCCTGTAAAGCTCCTTGTTGATCTTTGGTATATGTGCACGGTGTTCCTGAATCAGCTCGATACCAGAGTGTTGAACAGCCGTCCAAAAGGATGCTTTTGCGATTGCTAACCTTGAAGAATCTGCAGTGGTGAGGCGGACACGTTTGGTCTTGATACCTAAGTGAATAAAGGGGATATGACATTCGATCACTTCACCAGTCCAAAGAATATTTTGCCATGGAGAAAAGATCAAGATATAATCTTCACCATCGTTACCCACCACCGAGGGACTGTTATGCCCCGGAGGCATCGGTGTATTAGGTTCTTGTTGCGCAAAACAAGACTGAACAAGTGTCTGGATCACTTTTTCTCGCCCATATAATGCAGGAGATGCTACGATATAAATACGTTCCTCTTCAAATGTACCGGTATAGACTAGGAAGTGACCGGTTTCGACGAGACAGGTGATGAATTTATCCATATTTTCCGTGTCAACCACGTACTCTGCAGCATTTTCAAATTGGCTCATGAAGAATCTAATTTATCCATCAATTAAATATATGTGTTGGTTGATCAAATAAATTAACCAGTAGAATACAATATGTGAATGTAAATGTAAATGTATATATATCACTATTAGGTTACCTTGCAAATTGAACAAGTTTTCTTGCACGCATACGCATTGTATGTAATAATTTTGTATATTTTACTTCAATGCCTCCATCCACTGATTCCGGGGATATCTTCAAACTGGATATATAATCATGCATAACATCAGCCAATAATCTGTTTGTTAAGGAACTATATAAATATGAGAGAGTGAGTCTATGTCCATCTATATAGATAGCTAATTATACTATACCAAAACTGCTCAGCACATTCCCAATCTGCTTTATCTACCGTTTGACAAACAGTACCTTTCAAAAAATCCCATTCTTTTTCCATGACCTCACATTCTCTCAAGTTGTTTTCTTTTTCTAAATTCAATTTCCATGTGATCAATTTAAAATAGAATCGAACCGATTCCATCAAGACATCATCGTATTTTTGTTCAATTTCGTTTTCCTCGTCGTGTTCAGAGAGGTGCCAGTCCTGGGTAGGATGTGTCAATTCTTCATATTCCAACTTGACTCGACATGCTAATGTTAGTAGTCCACGATAGTCCTCCATCATAGCATCTACCATTTGCTTTGGTGGTTCATTCATTCGATCTTTGTATTCCAGACGTAATTTCAACGCTTCTTCTACGAGTGAGGTTGGAAAAGAAGCAAGTTGTCGTAATTGAGAAATAAATGGGGGTAGATTCATTTCTTCAAAAGCATGGGCATTAACAATCATGGTCTGCTTGGATTTCGTCAAGAGGATGTTTAATGCGGATAGTGTACGTTTATCAAAAGTGTCCTGAAGGGCTGATTCTTTCAAGAGTCGTTCGACAAATGAAGAAGACTCATTCTTGTTGTTCATGTCAATTTCATGTGAAGATGGTCTTGCAATCTGTAAATCTTCAGAACCGGTCCAGTCTCTCAAAATCTTATACTGCATACTGAGCGATCTGGTCACAGTACACCAAGCATTCAATGCATCCAATTTTGTTTGGAATGGGGTGGCGCCATAATTCGGATGGGCGGCGATCATTTCCGCTCGGGTTGTATAGAGTGATTCAATACGGTCGACGTTCTTCAGTACCTCTGCGACATTACGCAAGGCATTGTCTTCCTGTTTTTTTTCAACTTTGAAATCCATGACCATTTTCAAAACGCCATCGATTTCTTTACGACTGTCATCAAGACACTTTTGTTCTTGTTGAACGGTACGGCCACGAAGTAATGCACGAAGCGCAAGCCAGATCTCTTGTGTGGGCTTCTGTTGCTGGAACTTGTCCGTGCTGGAAAGTCGCTTCTTTTCAGACTTGATCACCTCGCCCAAGAGAACACTCTGAAGCATTTGTTGCCATTCCAGCCGTTCATGGGTGATTTCGGGCGGTGCAGAACTAAGGCTTTGATTACGTGCATATAATTGACTTCGCCATAATTCATCATCTTCATCTTCGAAATCACTGTTACTGGGTTCGTCATCGTCATCTTCGTCATCTTCGTCCAAATATGCATTGATAGGTGAAAAGTTATTCAAGGCGGCGGGTTGAGCTGTTAAGGTGTTTGCGAATGAATTGATTGTATTGTTATTGAGAATAGAAAGAGAGGAAGGATTGTTTGGAGTGGCGTTTATGTTGTTTATTGCAGTTGTTGTTTGGGGTATATAAGACCATGATTCCGTCGTATTTGCTGCGTGATGGCTAGCTTGTATATTGTCTTCCTCTTCTTCTGTCCAACGCACTCTTCTCACACTAGTCATTATGTATTACTGTTAGTATTGCTATTGTATACTAGATAATAATAACAATAATAAGTGTTTTTTGGTTTTAAGTCCTTTAATATTGTTATTATTGCTATTCTTAGTATTGTCAGGAAAGTAATAGGAGAAGGGAAAAAAAAAAGTTTAAAAAAAAGACAGAAGAAAGGAAAGAAAAGGAAATAGAACCGGAAGAGTTATGAACCAAATACAGTATTTTTCTAGCATTTTTGGTCCAATCCGAGACCTTGATCAGAGTCGCCTATTTTGATGTAATCTCAATCTTTTTTATTATCACTTGCAATTCAGATGGCCTTTGTTTTGATTTTGGGCCAATCAAAATTAAAGCTAGCATGCTGCTGCATTTACCTTTTCAGTCCAAAACAAAAAAATGTTTGCGTTGTCTTGGTTCCAAGTATTAAAAGCTCTCCTGGTATTTTTTCGATTTAAAAAAAAAAATCAAACACATGTGACGAACTGTGTAACTTGACAACGATACGGATCTCACAACTGTTATGGAATCAAAGCCTTTTGGAGAAAGAGAGATTGAAATGCACTTTTCTATCAATGGGGTCCGTGATTAGGATCGTTGAAGAAATTGACTTGAGTTGGTCTGGAATTGAATATGCAGCCAATTGTTCCTCTTGCTGATGGACTATTAGTTAAGTAACCACAAAACCAGATTCTTCTGCGCTTAATTAATCAACTACACACATTTATTTTAAAAAGTAACGCCAATATTGATTAAAAAAATATATAAAAAAATACAGCTAAAGAAGTAAGTTTAAACTGTTTTTACGGTCGAATCTCTATTTAGTTAATCTGAATCTAGACAATTATTTGTTTAGTCAATGGCTTTTCTTTTCTTATAAATAGTACCTGCTGTAACTGGCCATTTTATTCTTATTTTAAATGATAAGCAGCGTGGTTTTCTTTTTTCCCCGGATTAATTATATCCAATACTGATTATCAAAAAAGAAGAAAAAGAAGCTATCAAAGGGCCAGTTTCATCTAAGAGACTATTAGTACAAAATCTTCATAAGCTGACAATATCCATTGAGTTACCTAGCAAATATATATATATAATACTAAAACATGAGTTTTTACTCTAAATATGCTCAAATATTTGGTTCCCAGGCAATCGATCGATCTTAAAGTAACTTAAAACAGCGTACTTGATATAGTGTATAAATGCTTTATAATAAAAGTAAACACTTTATTTTGTACTAATAGCAATAAACTTCTCTCTTCAATTTTCTATATATGGATTGACATCAGTCTTACTACTCTTAGTAATACTTTTCTATGTATATTTTTTAAGCCAACCGGATTGAGCATTAAAAAAAATTATAAGTAGTGATCGCGTAAGAAGAGATCTTTAAGTTCAACTTTATGGAAGCCCAGTTAACAGATTCTCGGTATGTATCCTGTCTAATGTACACTGTCTGATAGTCTTCAGTAAGAAAAATTATCTTAATACCAATCTACCAATTCACGAAGATGTCGTCTTTTGATTATCAGTAAGTAAATCCTTTAAAAATACCCCAATTAGTTATTTATTTTACAATACATATCTACGTAGTCATTTCACTATTCTCTTTATGTGATTTTCACTATAAAACAATGTCGGAGGGGTTTTCAATATTAGGTCTGTCCATAACGTCTATAGGATACGCATATAAATTGTTTAAGTAATGATAATAAAGGTATAAACAATAAAGATATAAATATCTAGTTCACATTATTTTGAAGTGTTTTATTCTCCCCTATCACTCATTTCAAAAAAATACTTATTTTATACATTTACGGGTATTTAATTAAGCATGAATAGAAAACAATTGGGAAGGTAAAAAAGATGGAATCATAGATAGCGCATAATTCATCAAAACAACAAATAACCCGGCGATTGAAATGTTTTTGCACATTATAACAAGGCACAATTTCTTCATAGAATAGTGGCCTGCGAGGAAAAGGTAGTATTATATGACTATAAAAAAAGGAGGCAAACAATGGCTTGATGCTGATCAGGGGCTGGAAATGTTTACAATTCCCGACCTTTATCCGAAAGGCGTAATTCACTTTGATCTTCTAGACAAGGGTGAAACTATTGATTCTATTAAACACGGTGAAGAAATCAACACAATGCATATAAAGCTGTTAAAAATAGATCCAACATTGGCGAATAAGGGGGGTGTTGTGCTTCTTCATGGTAACACTAAAACACACACCGCAGTAAAAACCAAATTAAATTTTGGTAAAAAGAACTAGGAGACTCCACCTCATCTTCTTTACTCTTCGGATCTTTCCCCTTATAGACGATCATTTTTTTAAAGCATTTAGATGTATTTCTTAATAATAAAACATACGATAGCCACATACAAGTAAAGAAAAAACTCATTGAATCTTTTATTGACTCCAAAGAACGTATTTTTTTAAGGTTCTTATTTTAAATAATTAAAATAGTTTTTCATGAAGCTATATATATAGACAAATCCGATGTAATGTCAGTATTTAGATTAAGACCATGAACATCTCTATAATATAAAAATCATATATCAGTATCATAGTTATACATTCGTTTTTAGTCTATATATTTATACTCTTAATATGACTCGCCTGTCTCATTTGATTCACTTTGAGTTTTATAGAAGAACCTATTTTTTGGATCTATACCTACATATAGTACATATCAACAAGTTTGGTGTGATTATATAATTACACTTTTTATTTTACTCTTAATTCACTTCCAGTACTATTGTATGGAAGTGCGAGTATCTAAAGAATCTATAAAGACAAAAAGTAATAGAATACACAGTTATATATTCAAAGAGGTCTATTTCTTTATTTATTGCTTCTTTACAGAAAACACAAAAGAATTATTTCGTGGTCTTGATACATTGATATATAGTTATTTTTGACAAAGAAGGAGCATTTTTATGGCTGTGGATTGTTATTTGGAGTAGAGATATAATTAACTACATATGCAATATTTTTACAGAGGTTGGAGTGAACCTGTTCAACGAAATGTATATATACATTGTAGTGTTTGAAAATGTGTGATTGCAGTAATCTCTTTGCTGTATTTTATTTTTGACGTCTCATTGAGTTTGAGGTTTTTATATGGACGTTTTTAAAGTTTGTATTTAGTTCAGGAAACATTCTATTTTTGCTATAATTTTAAATATCTTCCTAATAATCAACGGTTTACCTTAATATGGAGAAACATCGCGTACATAAAATATACGCTGAGGCACAATATCTGTGCTCAGATATCTACAAGACTGAGGTAATTTCACTAACTGCCGTAACTGGATGATAATTCTTTCGAACTAGCTAAGTCTAATCCTCGTTAATCACACAGTGTTTGTGATTCTCTTCAGTCTTGAAATTGTCGAAGAATCAATGTATATATGAAGATAAAACTCTTTAACTGATCTGAAGCATGTCTTTTATCACCGAAGCAATATAAAAACAGAAATCTTACGGGCCCGATGTTTTTCTCTTAGGGGCCTGATGTTTTTTTGTAGCAGATTACAGCTTATACTATTTGAATATCTGATGGATCGAATTACATTGGGTCCCTAAGAAAAAAAACATCGGGTCCCTAAGAGCTCTGATATAAAAATCTACACAGCATAAATTAATGGCAAAAGATAAATAAAAAAAATAAAAAATAAACTTTTTTATCTATGAAATTTTTTTTAAAGTAAAAAATCGGAGTGAAATAGTACATTCTATTTGATGGCGAGTCAGTGGTCAACGTTTACAATGTAATTTTATTGAAAGCAGATTGTTAAATCTGTACAGTTGAACCTGAAAAAGGGGGAAAGTATATTCACCAGGCTACCACGTGATAAAAGCTTATGCATAGAGCAATATGATTGGACAATAGCAATGTTAAAAAACCTGCTAGTTAATAGCATACAGTAGTAAAGCAGTTCAGCCTTTGTTATTGCTTTTTTCTATTATTATTTTAAATAGTAAATTATAAAAACAGTAAATCATAGCGATATAAAAACAACAGCTCAAAAATAAAACTCCCCCACTGTTGCTTTAGCGAGGTTACAAATCTAGAATATAATAAATGATACTCTATCTTTTAGCCAAGGCAATAAAGCAAGACTTCTATGTTGAGTATAGTATCGTTTTATAAATATATGTACACAGTTCTTCTTCATTCTCTCAAAACCAGTATTTATAAATAAAATGTTGAACCTTTGACAAAGCGCAAGTATAAAAATATGTAACATTTTTTTCTATTTCTCTATTCTTTTTTTATTTTATTCTTTTCTGGTTTGTATTCCTAAAAAACAAGAGGCAAGGAAAAGAAAGAGAGAGAAAGAATAAACTTTTTGTTACCTGATTTGATTCTCTGATACCATGTAAATAAAACTAATCCATTTTTATTTTACACTAATTTTTTTCAGCAACAGAAGCTAACTATTTTAATTGGATAATATATAAAAACTTCTCTGAAAAAAAATTAGACCCTTCTGTTTTCTATAAAACATAGAGCAACTAATTAATGACTCCGCCTCAAAGTATCAATGTGATACAAATCTCTCTTATTGTTTTTTTTTTTTTTT
>VCJA01002486.1:6519-17317 GCA_024139275.1 Backusella macrospora
AAATATTATTATTATTATTATTACTTTATTTACAAAGAAAAAAAGTATTCAATTTCAGCAAAAGTCTTATTCTCAGGACATATACCAAAGAGAGCAACACCAGGAAGTTTAGAACGACCATGATCTGAAGATGCAAGACGATGGCTCTTTTAATTTAATATTGAACTTTGCCTTTTGATGTTTATTTTTAGATGGTGACATTAAATCTATAGAGCCCACAGTACCATTTCGAAGATCTACCCAGCACATCTGTTGTTGAGTAATATGTAATGAAAATACATCAGGGCTCATATATCGGCTATGTGCATGGTCAAAACCACCATAGATAATATGAATATTCTTTTCTCCACCGATCACCGTGGTCTCATGTAATGAATCAAATGAGGACGACCGAAGTGTATCCTTTTTGATCATGTACTTATAAAGGGGTATTGAGTCCATATTTTCTATATGTGAGTTGAGTATACCAATTACTGTGTCATTACTTCTAATCGAACTCATTATATTGATTTCATTTTTTGTAAGTGGACATTGTTGTTTGATAGCATATTTAAAGAACACTCCTCCAGATTGCGAATGATTTTCCATTCCATTGACAACCACCATTTTTTGACCAATTTATTGTTTATAATTGAGAGATACGACGTTACCAAAATGATTATAATCACCAATAAAACCACTTTCCCATACCATAAACTGAGGATCACATTGATATCCAAATCGACCTATTCCTTTCTTGTTTGCCATAATAAACTCGTCATGATCAACGTCTATTTTTATATTTTGATATGTCTCCTTTGATCCGTCCAAGCATAATGGCTATCTCGACTTTAAATGAACTATTAAAAAAACAAGCCCAGGATGTATAGTTACTCGAATAGGATTTCCAAAACGCGTCCGTTGTAGAATGAACTGTCTAAGGTTTGGAATGGGCTTTCGATGTTTTTGTTAATGTTTCTTTTTGACGACTTGCTCTGCTTCTTCTTCAGCTTTTAAACACCTTCTAATCTCATCAAGACTGTAAGTTCCAGTTGAATTAAATTTAAATAATTTATTGCGTTTCTTGTCGAGATAATATCCTGGTATATCAAGCGACATAGTGAAGAATACCCGACGTTTGACTGAAGGAGAGAAAACACACACAAAAAGAAAATAAGAAGACAAAAAAATATTTTATTTATATACTGTGTTTTTCAAGAAAATAAGAAAAAATTTCAAACTATCGAGAAAGGTCTTTAATTTATTGAGAAAACCATCAGGAGCAAGAAAAAAGCGCTAAAGGAGTCATCTCGTGACACTCCAGCGCAGATGCAAATTGGTGAGATGTAGGGTACTTCTTTTTCGCATAATTTTTTATATTAAAATACCAAGTTAGTGAAATGACTTCTTACACTTTGCTAATTCGAGTATTTATACTGATATCAATTGAAATACTTAATTAGCTATTGGAAACTATATGGATATATACTAAATAGCCACTTTGAAAAAAAAAACCCCTTATTTGATATGGTATAAAATACGACTGTTGTGCGCCAACTTTTAGGTTTGTTTTATAGGTATATCAGCTGCCTAAAATTGTCTTCATAATATATTTAGTTAGTTTTTGTACTGTTGATAAACTTATGATATGATTGTTTTATATATATTACCTCCGAGCTCATAAATTTTAGATTAAAGGTGCCTCAATTAGTCGTTATCAAAACCACAAGATTCAGATTTAAACTTCTCTCAAGCAGCGCAATGGCCAATTATATACTATAAAGTGTTCAATTTATGATATGATAAAATGAAAAATAACCAAGTGAATAATCTATAGATTAGAAACCCGCCTTTTTCAAAATGCCAATTCACGCAGAGCATGCTGACAAATTCATCTTTTTCCAAAGTGCTAGCTCATCTAAAACATGCTGCTGAATCCACCTTTTGCTAAAGTGCAAAATAGCCTCTTTTTTTATGATTGTATATTGTAGTGGATTGAGTGATGTATGACTAAAAGCTGTCTTACTGGTATAATCGCAAAAAGAAAAGAAAAGAAAATCTCAAACTGGCAAGTACTTTACTGATTTTTTATTTTTTATTTCAAGGGTGTAGAAGACTAAAATTGTTGATTGAGATTGTATGAGTGGACAAACGAGATAGTTAATCACACTTTAATAATCTTAATTTGATACATACATTGCTATATTATAAGCCAGTGAGTTGCTTCGTTTATTTTTTCTTCTCAATGGTAAATTACACAGTGATCCTGTGTATTATTTTAAACGATGTATGTATCTCGCTTGTTTATTCTATTTAGATCAATCTATAAGTTACAATTCAAAGGATTTTGAATGAAAAGCTACTTTTAAGCGGTTTTTGAGGGGTTTGTCTTCTAATCGATATGGTAATACTGGGTTGTTTCCTCTTAAATTTAATTACGCTATTATCTAGACCATTCTTTTATGTTAAATATATTAAAAAACCTATATAAAGACGGTTTTTTCTTTTAATCGTTTGATTCTAGTCATCGGTCATCTACTAAAAAATACCATATATATATATATATATATATATATAAAATTTTAAATTAAAGATGTTTAACTCCAAATTTGTATTTTAATAAAATCAAGCTAACCATTAAACTTATAACTTATTCCAATTTTTTAGCCATGCAAATATCAGATAGCTCTGGCGGCCCTAGGTTGCGAATGACAGCAAGTGGAGAGATATTGAGACTAGTAGGTTGGTTTTTTCTTAATGATTATATAATTTTTGACTGATTGATAATGCATATTATAGTTTTTAAAATATAAATCTCGGTACCTGTCGTGTCAGAATTCCCTCTTCTTATTTGTGTCATCTAGGGTCATATAATTTTGGTTAAACTCTCGGGATGGCTATTGCTACCCTAACCAGTAGGCCAATTGAAGATGTAAGTATTATAACACAGTTGTTTTAATAATTAAAAAAGATACTAATCTTCTTATTTATATTATAACTTAATACATACAACCACAACTTGTCAAATCTATGATCTACTCTCTGTGTCTGACAACCACTTTGACGATCTGTATCCTGCCTTGCTCCCTCAAACCTCATAATGATTATGTCTATTCTGGTACTTTATTAATCTTATTTGACAATACATATGTCTATTATGGCTCTTTCTTATTAATTGAAATATGATGTTATGTCTGTTGATACCTTCAATTGTTCCTTTTTTTGATCCCCTGCTTTTTCTCGATTTCTTGAAATAAACAGTACATACATACCTGCATTAACAAGAAAAAATAAGCTCATGTATTACCATTGTTACTTTTAAATTAAATAAGAATTTACTCACCTTTTTTTCTTCCCAAGATTAATATTCCTTTTAATAGAAGCATTGACGCATGATAATAAGATTATTTTCCTTACCATTCTTCAAAGCCCGGTGAATTTCCTTCATAGGGGTTTTAACAGTCACTTTGATTTTGAAAATCAAAAGGACCAAAAAAAAAATGCTTTGCTTTGTTGTTATTACATGTTGTCTCAGCTACACTAATAATGATTGATTTAGATGCTGAGAAAGAAGGTGAGAAAAAGCATTTGAATTCAACTAAAGTATATACTTAAGCGACCCAAACACAGCTTTTAGAGTTAGTACTCTAGAAAAAAATTATAATACAGTTCTTGCAGAGAAAGATAAGTTGTTGAGTAATCAACTAACTCTACGTAAGGATTATTTGTTGTTAAAAACAAAAACAAGTCTTGATTACTTACTCTTAAACTTATTTAATAAAGAGCGTGAACTTTTGGAAATTAAAAACGCGTTTGACCAGTTGAAAAAAGAACAGTCTTTAGTAAAAAATAGCAAAAAATTGGATGTTGCAACTGAAGATGATAAAAACGATGGATTACTATATGCTACTCTTCGTGAAGAATCAGCTGAAAACAAAAGTAAGCATTCAATTGTTTAATTCCATATAAGATGTAAATAGCTCATTATTATTATCATTATTATTATAAAAAAAAAGCCAAAACTTTCGAATTGACGAATGAATTGGAACGGTTGAAGAGAAAGTTAGTTGACACTTCATCTGAACTAAGTAAAGCGGAAAGCACAATCAAAATAATTGAAGTAAATACTCGAATATTCCTAGTTTTATTTATTTTTTCTTCTCAATTCATACATGCGTGCTTACTTTTTTCTTTTATAAAATAAAGATGCAAATGACAGATACGACAGCCGAGTTACAATCAATGAGTGCTCGGGAAAGGATGTTACAAGAGCAGTTAAACCAAAGTCAATGGGAGGCTGATTGTACATTGTCTAACAGTGTAAGCAAAAACAAAAAAAAACCAACACGCTTTATTTTTGACTTCTCAATTCTATAGTTGGGCGAAAAAGACAGATTGCAACTTCAAGTAAATTCACTTTCTTACCAGCGAGAAACCGCTTTTAACAGGGCAAACGAACTTTCGAGCGAAATTACTACACTCAAGCAAAATTATGAAGATTCGATCAATATGCAGAAGGAACTTGAATCCGAAAGTAGCAAATACAGTACCCAACTAATCTCAACAAAAATCAAATACAAGGAACTATCTGACCTTTATGATAAACAAAATGAAGAGACGAAGTATCAGGCTGAATACTATCAGGGCATTATTCGTTCACTAGAAGAAAAAATTTTTTGTCTCGAAAATGAAAACAAAAAACTCAGAACAGATAAATCAACATTGGATGCTTCAAATGTGCAGATACAGAGTGCCAACAAAGAAAAACAGAGTGGTTATACCGAAAACATTCTTTTTCAACGCAGTGATAGCATAATCGATCAATATTCCGTTTTGTTAAATCAAAAACAAGCAAACAATGATGCCATTCAAGGATTACAACAAGTAAATGAAAACCTTCAAAAAAATGTAGACAAATTGCAAAGTGCACTCAATTATAAAACAAGCGAATGTGATAGTTTACAAAGCTCATACAATGACTTGCAATCGAACTATAACAAAAAAGCAGCAAAAGAGAAGGAGCTCAAAAAAGAAAAAGAGAAAACAGATATAAAGCTGTTGAGACTCGAAGGGGCCAATAGGGAATTATCAGAGAGCTTACAAGATAGAACTTTTCAGCTTCAGAGTGTTTTATTCCAAAGGCAACACAAACCTCTGGACAGCATTCGTCTAAATTCTACACTTGTACAGATTCAATCCGTGTATATTGAACCTTTCAGTGAACCTTCGGATCTCATTTTCAATGATGTCAAAGAACTTCAGAATAAAAATTCGCATCTTTTAACAAAAGTTCGAGAACTTACTTATCAATTAAAACAGCAGCAATCTGAGATGAATGCCGAATCAAATACCCTAAAGAAATCGAATACTGAAAATGTCACTGATGAGAACATAGCACCACTAGTATTCGACAATGGATTATCTAGTTCGCTATCATTCCAATCAGCAACAGCCGAAAAATCATCAAGTATTGTCGGTTCAGCAAAAAGAAGCAGTCTGACTGATACCACTTCACCAAGTATTGTTGCTGACTACCAAGCCCAGGTTGAAAAATTAACAAAAGAGAAGCAAGCTTTAAAATCTGAACTTACGTTAACAAATGAAGAGGCATCGAGAGCTAAACAAAAACTTGGCAGCAAGGAAAGCCGTATTGCCTATCTTGAGGCGAATGGCCAAACGCTGGAGCAAAGAATCGCTTCTCTCCAAAAAAGCTTGAACGCCACAGGAGCAGAACGAACCAGGCTAAAGAGTATAATTGATGCTAATGAGAAGCGTGAAAATGATGTAAAAAAACAAATTAATACATTGGAGATTAGACATCAACGCCAACAAGAATATGCCGATTCTCTTAATCAGAGGTTAAGCGAAAAATCCGCACATCACGAAAGAACACTAGATGAATTACGCTCGGCTCTGAAGACAAATTCGGAGATGCTTGCATCAATCAAGAATGGCGAGTTGACCATGAACCAATTCACAGAGCTAAACAATAGCATCATACAAGGTCTACGTGAAGATGCAAAGAGAAGTCAGACAGATCTCAGTAGTACCAAGAAAAGACTACACATACTTTCAGGTAAAAACGATAGTCTTGAATCATTAAACTACGAAAGAATACAAAGTAAATACAACGACACGCTTGCCAAACTCCGCTTTGTTGCTGGAAAGCTTGACGACCAAGACAAGGTAATCAAGGAACTGGTGGAAGAGAAGAAGACTTTAATTGATAAGCTAGAAGAAGCACAGGAGACAATTAAATCAAATCACTTGAGTAGAAGCCAAGACTCACCCGCATCTGTATCTGGTGCCACTCCCATTCAATCAAGACTCCTTGCTGATTCTCAGAAACGTGTGGTAGAATTAGAGGATAAGCTTGTCTCTTACCAGTCAGCCATCGACCAACTAAAGAAGGATGCGGAAGAAGCAGAAAGAGTCCATCAAGAAGATCTCCAGAAAAATAGAGAGTACTTTACAAAGCCCATTGAAAACATTGAAAAGCAAAACGAGTTCATGAGAAATACCCAGATCAAGGCTCACCAATCTGTTCATTCATTTGATGCTTCTATCAAGCGAGCAGATATCAAAATCAAAAAGCTTGAAAATGAGAATAGTACACTGACAACTCAAGTTATTAACCTAACTTCAGAAAAAGCTGAACTCGATTCTAAGCTAAACACTTCTTCCGATAAAATTGATATTCAAACAGAAAAAATAACAGCTTTGGAAGATAATGTTAATAGTCAAATACAGCTATTAGATGAACGCCAAAGTACAATCCAAACACTACGAACCGAATTAAACCAGATTGAAAAAGATTTGGCTGATGCTAAAAGTTATGAATTAAGCACAAAAGAGTTTGCCGAAAACTACAACAAGAGTCTTGGTGATTCTATTGAACGATGGAATAATGTGATGGATAACTTGAGCTCACAATACAGTACTTATAGCAGCGAATCCAACAAATGTATTCAAAAGTTACAGGAGCTAATTCAAGAAAACTTTGGTCAATTGACTCAAGATATACCACCTGTCAGTGGCGAAGATAGCGCGCTAGTTGTTGAAAATTTACAGCGTCTGAACAAGGCTTTAATCGACGAGAAGAAGAATATTGAAGTCATGTTGGATTCGAAACTCCAGCTATTAGATACCGCCCAAAATGAACTTGCCGCTGAAAAGAGCCAGCTCTCAACTATAGCGAATCAGGTGTCTTTCCTTCGTATCTCTAATGAAACTCTACTTACAGGTGCTAGAGCTAATGACAATTTATATAATGTTGAAGTACATGCATACACTGTACAAAACGAAAAGCTCCGTCAGGAAAAGGAGAAGCTGTCGGCCGAGTTGACAGATATTACAGAAAAATTAAATACTCAGACACCAAAGATACAGCCTTTGGAAGGTAAAAAAAAAAAAAAATACTTGGCTAGTCTATCTTGATTCATTATTGACCTTTTTAAAATTTAGGCCAAGTTTCTAAATTGACAGCCCAACTCGAGACTGCACAAAGAGAAATCCAGAAGTTTATTAAGGCAGAAAAGGAGTGGTCTAACCGTTCAACACATTTCCTTGAAACCACTGGTGTAAGTATAAACAATTAACATAAATTTTAACTAACTATATTGACTTGTTTTCTTCCACCACTTATAGCAAATGGATCCAAAAGAAATGGAACAATTAAAGTTAGAGTATGAAAACGTCAAGGCTGAATTAGAAACATCCCAGAACGAATTAAAGACACTCAAGGCCGAATTGGAGTCATCCAAAGCAGAGTTTGAATCTACCAAGGCAGAATTAGGAACCTCAAGAACCGAATTAGAGACAGCAAAAAATGAGTTGGAAACTATAAATGCCAATATGAAGACTCTAGAAACCAGCAAAGAAGAGTTAGAAACCGAGCGCAGTAGTCTCATTAAAAAAGCAAACGATAGAGCTCGTTTTGCTATCGAATTTAAGAAGAGATTGAATGAAGCAGGAGAGAAAATTGCAGACAAGGATAAATTGATTGCTGAGAAGGAGAAGAAACTTGCTGAAGAGCAGACAAAGGTGACTGACCTGGAAAAGAGAATAGAAGAGGAAGAGAAAAAGAAGAAGGATAACGAAGGAAATAAACCCGAGTCTACAGCTGCCATTGGCGCCTCCCAAAATAAAGAGAAGGAGGTGATAGATCCTGTATCGAAACCTTCCGAGGATGAACTCAAGAAAGCTGAGCAGGCTCGAGTAGAGGCAGTGAAACAATTGGAAATTGCAGAAAAGTCACTGGCAAAAACCAAAGAAGAACTTGACCAGTTCAAGGTAAGCATAAATAAGTAGTTTTATCCATTTTTACATGTACTAATGCTTATCTTAGAAACGCTACCAAAATGCTTTGACGAAGATGCATGCAATTCAACAAGAGAAGGTTATTATTGTCATTTCTGTTAACTATACATATGAAACTAATATTTTATTTATAGGGAAAATATGAAAAAGAACTAGAAGAACTAAAGGCTGCCAAACCGTCTGGAGCCAAGGCCTCTACCGAAGACGAAGAAAAAGTTAAAAAACTAGAGACTGAAATCATTGAATTGAAGAAATCTTTAGCAGGAAGTCAAGTAGAAAACAACAGACTAAAAGCCATGAGTTCAATGGCTACCAATCGCAGTACAAAACTGATGACGGAAATAAAAGCTTTGAAGGAACAAGTAGAAAGGGTGGTATTAGGAAAGGCCAAGGCCGCTGCCACTTCAACTAGTTCGACTCCGTCCACTCCTACAATTCCTCCACCACCCCCACCCACGCCTGCTACACCTGGGCCAGAAGTTAGAAATCCATCTAATGTTGAAGAAAAGAAAGATCTTGCATTAGGCATAAAGAGAACAAAAGAAGAGGGAGAGTTGGATGATGAAGAGGAAATGCCAAAGAAAAAGCAGCAGGCTCACATTGATTAAATTCTGTAATTCCTGTTGTAAATATCTTTTTACTAAAAAAAAACTCTCTTGTTTATATCACACACACAGAAAAAAATAAAATAAAAATAAAAAACATGTATATTTTAATTAATCCAGAAAAAAAGCGATAACAACCTACGTTAAAAACGTTTTTGATAAGTACAGTAGGTTTTCTCATTAAAAGCGGGCACCCTTCAGCCTTATTGAGAAATTATATTGTGTGCCTTTAGTCACGTGCTGGTGATTACACCAAACTAACCTCGATTTTTTTTTCTTGCTTTTTCTTTTCCGTATGCAGAAATCTGAAAGAGGTGCGATCGCTACTGTGCGTATACTTAATCATCCGCCTGAAAACTCCAAGATCAACACTGATGCTGATATAAAGAAGAAAAGCAATACTGGCACTAATACAAAAAAGATGAGTAAAGCGATTAAAGATCCTTCAAACAAGAAAAGAGATGGAGTGGTCGTAAAAGTACCAGCTACAAAAAATAAAACAGCTATAAAACGTATTACATCTGTAGCAGCCACAATAGGTACAAAGCGTGCGACACCTGTAACATCTAAAACAGCTCAAAAACGCCTAATGCTTGCAAATCACTCTTCCAAAAGCACTCCAACAACAATCAACAGAAAAACCAAAAAGACGACAACATCTGGAAAAGAGACAAAAAATGGTAAAAAAAAAAAGACCACAAAACAAATGATTTATTAATCATAATCAAAACAAAATAGACGCAAGTAAAAAGGATAAAAACAGTAAAGCGCATGGTCAAAAAGCAAAGAGAACTTTAGAACTTAAAAAAGACAACGGTGGTTCAACTCCTAATAAGAAAAGAAAAATAAATGATAGAGAAAAGGAAGCAGAAGAAGGTAATGATAGCGATGGCTTAAGAATCATAGATGACCCGAGAAATTACCTACCATTCAACAAAGAATATGAAGTGGAGGCTATTGCAGGACATAAAGCATACAAGGTAAATGATAATCAGTATGATATAGTGTATTTGTATGTAAAATACAGTGATTTATTAATGTATGGAGCTTATAGAGTAAAGTAATAAAGTATACGATAAAATGGAAAGGGTATGATAGTATTGAAAATACAGAAGAAAATGCAACAACAGTTCATCAGTAAGTTGTTATTGATTAGTAGAACATAGACACACACACACACATATATATCAATCTGTAGAATGGATGTTTACTTATAAGCAACCAGAGATGTGCCTGAAATATGTAAAGAATATTGGCGTAAATTTGAAATAGAAAAGGTTCCCTCCAACGCGCGCGAATTATTAAATAAAAGACACGAAAAAAAGAACGCGAATAAAAATGATTTTATTGAATATAAAAAGAAGTCGTATAGTAATAAACATATACATCCTAGTATGGCAATGCAAGGATATAAGTTTGATACTGGATGGCCAACCGATATGACAAATTGGAATACAGAGATAAAAAAGATTTGTACAGTTTTGCCATCAGTACTTGATAAAAATCTATTATTTGGCTATGTTGAATGGTAAGAAGAAGAAGAAGAAGAAGAAGAAAATAAATGATTATTACTATTACTATTACTATTACTATTACTATTACTATTACTATTACTATTACTATTACTATTATTAATCATAACATTAACAATTAAGGGTAAACGAAAAAAAAACAGTGCACATTATTACTGAAATGCATAAAAATTGCCCTGAAAAGGTAACATGATTTTTAGTAACTTAATATACTTACCTTGATTCTTTATTCATTATATATTTTATAGTTAGCTTGGTATTATGAAGAAAGAGTGAAGTTAGTTTAACATCCAAAAAAAGAAATGGTCCTTTTTTCTTTTCCTTCCCCTTTTCTGGCTCTCCTTTTTTTTTTTTTTTTTTTAC
>VCJA01002507.1:6545-29685 GCA_024139275.1 Backusella macrospora
CAAATTTTTCGAGGTTTGCCAAATTCAATTTATTGCGACAGTAAATGGTTTATTATTCGCTACTGAGCAACGTATAAACATCACAATAGTCCTGAGAGCTGTGGTATGAACCATATCGATGTTGCTATTACTACTATTATCGTGTAACTTATATTATTCAAGCTCTCTTTATAATTATTTTCTTACTTTTGACAATAGACTCTCTCTCTCTCTTTCATTTCAATAAATAACGAGGTTATAAGAGTCCTATTTATTGGTATTCCATACATTTATATTTTATTGTTGCTAAAACCGTACCTATCACAAGAGCAATACAAAGTCATTATTTGCCAATATAATCAGAAGCGAGAGAGTCCTGTTGATTGTATTTGGTGCTGGGATGTTTGGTAAAGACAATGCCAAATTCAAAGGGATGAGAAGTGGACTAACAGGAAAGGTATAGAAAGCTCTAAAGCAAATAGAACAATCAACATTTTACATAGTAGCACTGGATATAAATGAAGATAGAGCGTCCAAATCATGCAGTCATCGTATGAAAGATGAGTTAATGGACTTGGTGTTTTAGAAAGTAAAGACTGTGGTATAACATGGAACCGGGACACCAATACTGTAAAAAACATCTCTAGAATTGCAAATTCAATTTGGGAAGAAAAGGAACGACCAGAAGAGTACGTCAAAAAGAAAAAAAAAACATCAGCGTAAGAGCGCGCCTGTTCGATAAAAAAAAACTTTGGATTTATACGCCATATAAATAGTAAAAATAAACTTTATAAAGATAAACACTAGTTTTTTCCTTTTCTATGCTATCGATATCTTCAGGTGTGTAAAATGACACCACAAAAAGTCATATCTGGGCTATTCCTTTATCCAATCAAAACATATGATGTTTTAATTTATATTTTACATCACTCTATAGTTCTAAATGTTATGAGTTTTATAAGCTTTCCATAATGTCAGAGGTAGCTTCCAGTCTTTCTTCAATAATTTATGGTCGAACGCATTGAAGTTGGCTTTTTCAAGGTTTTCTAAATACTTTACATGTGGAATCTAGTTCAATCATTTATATAACCATTTGGTTAGTCTTATATCAGTTGTTTTTGAAAAATAAATAGACTCACAGCCGCAAGTATAACAGGCAGTGCTTCTGGTGGGACCGACTTCATCAATGATCTTGCTGTCAGCAATTGATCGTAAGCTGCAGTTGCTACATCGTAAACTGCATCCTCCATACCTTCGATATTTCCTCGTATAACATTTTCTTGAGAGATGTTGTACTATTGTTTTGTTATTATTATTTGAAGCAAATTTTAACTTTCTTTCCCTCTCCTGCTCCCTCTCTCACTTACTTTTGCTGTAATTTCTGCAGGTAGGACCAAACGCTTCTGGCTTACATGAAATGGTAGCGCGCGCAAAAATGTTGAGATACCAATCATTTTACCAATATGGCTAATAACATGGTCAGCATTCACATCTTTTACTCCAAGTGATTCCAATTGCAAATATAACAGGCTTGATTGTGTATTCTCTGAATAAGTTTCCATATCCTTTATAGTCATAAATTGATGATCATCCAGGTTACTGGTCTAAATTGATGTATTTGCGTTAGTATACAAAGGTCACTGTCACGTAGATCTTTAGGATCATTGTACATTACTCTTTCATTTATAATACGCTTCATCCATATCACTGACATATTTGATGATTTTAAAGCTTCTGCTAAAGCGAGAGCAATTGGTTGCTGAGGTGGATTACCCTAATATTTAAAAACATAAGTTTATGCTGAAGCTTTTATATGAGTAAAATTAACTCACAGTATATATTTTATCCAAAGTATCTTTCCAAAATTGCATTCTCATTTTACCAATCTCGATTTTTGATACATTATCGCGGATCGATGCCAATTCAACATTAAAGGCTCGAAGTGCATATTGTGTATTTCTTAATTCATGAGGGAAAAAAGGAACACATAAATAGCCCTCGTAGTCTCTTTGTCTAGATCATGATTTGTAGCATATAAATAAATAAAAGTTGCAAGCCAGTTGAAAATAGTGATTACCTTACAGTGTCTTTGCAAAACTGTATAGCCGAATTCACTCTTCCATCGTTAGTTTGAGTTGAATAAAATCTAAAAAGGCTCTGTGCTTTTTGTGGACGTAGCTGTCTGAGAGATAGCATGAAAAAAGAAGGAAAGAAATAACAATAAATCAGAGAGGCCAGGGTTAGTTTTAGAATGAAATATAGGACGTTACTTATTTATCCAAAAATAAGCGCCGTCCCAATTTATATTACAGTAGACAGTTTTATTTTTTTTCTGGGCAGACGGAAATTGAAATTCAGACATTTTTTTTTTTCTAGACAGATTAGGATTTTCTTGGCTTTTTAAGAAACCTGTAAATAAGAGTTAATTCCAACCGTATTATACTAATAGAACCGCATATTTGACATGGATTAAATTCAGCACGACATCAATCAAGTGCCTTATTAGACGAAGACCAAAGTAGCACTGAATATATGGAGGTGGAATAAGTCACGTATGGGTATGGAGACATCAGCTTTCTGGTAGATATGCATAGAGTAATTAGCGGACCCTCCGAATAATGGACGATGAAGCTGATGAAAATGATAAAAACATTGACGAAGGCGATAAACAAGTAAAATATATAACCACTAAACTCGACAGCATTGAAATCAACGCGCAAAAATCTGTTTATAAGCAATATGGGCTGGTCAGATCGCTCGTTTTATCAAAATGATCTAAGAAATAGAGCCTCGCATCTCTCTGTCTTCCAAAGCTTGTGGCGCTCTTTGTAGCTCTGCTTATATTATTCTAAAAAACTTCAGGTCCTAGTGTTATTTTTCCCTGTAAAATAAAGTGAGAGCTCAAAAAGGAATTAACAACAGTGTCATTTGATAGAATCAATTTTTCCAATGTTAAACCTCTCAGAGCAGCTGATACAGAAATAGTTGCAAAAGAATTTCCTCAATTACTTTGAGGAGTCGAAGGCAAAGCCATTTTTTAAAAAAGGAACTACAGTCCTTCACGTTATTAAGTTTGTACAGGCAGCAATGAATGTGTTGGACAAGCACAATAAACAAAAAGTCTTTTTTTGTAATGAATAGCTGTAAAGTACATCATTCCAATTTTTTTATAAAAGTTATCACTGATCGCAGATACAAGTCATTATTTCTGCTACCTTACCCACCATTTTTAAATCTTATTGAAGATTGCTGGTCAAAGATCAAGAAAAATATTAGGCGCAATACTTTGTCTTTAAAAGATCAGCTTACACCACTTATAGCAGAAGTATATTTTACCGTGACAACTGATGATTGTATTGGCTGGAATAGATGCCTGAAAAAAAAGCTCGGTCTGGAGTGATGTCTTCTTTTGCTTATAATTGAATACTTTATCCAAAAATAAAATAAAGCTGTCTGGATTTCAAATGGAAATACTCTAAACAGTTATAATTTTAAAGAGCCGAAAATAATTCAGGCTCAAAATCAACAGGGTCTAAAATATAATTAGAAATAAAAAACTGATGAGAGTTATAAATTGATTCAGCTCAATGGATATTATTACCAAAAAACACTTATATCACGTACTTCATATAGTCATAGCATAGCTTAGTATTTGAGAGAGAGTCTTTAATATTATTATGTGGTATCAATTACCACACAACCTAGTACAACTGGTAACTTATCAATGTGTGAAGTCGAAAAGTAATCACTAGAGAAGCCTACCTACGCCGAGGGAAAGATTTGCTGGGTCGTGAAGAAAAAACAATTGGATCTGAGGCAATTTTTGGATACACGCGAGAAGAGCATAGAGATAGTTGGATTTTTAAACTTCCTGGTATCTGGATTACATACTGTTATTTAATAGCTTGTTGTGTACCTCTATTTGCCTTAGAATTGGCTGGTAATATAAGATAAGCTTCACTTTTAATTTCAGTATTTTTTTAAATTAAATACCTGTCTCTTTATTATATTTAGGTATCCCAAATAGACAGCCTCAGTCGGCATGGAGAGAGAAGATCGGTCTTGTAGGTGTGATTATTCTTATTATGGCATTTGTTGGTTTCTTGATTTTTAGTTTCACTGAGGCTACTTGTCCCAAACCTGCCACTACTGTTCATGGTAATGAGGTGAGTCCTGGTTATCTTGCCATCAAAAAACGAGCATATATGTTGGCTGATTGGCAGGGTTATCCTGCAATTGAAAGCGTTACAAGTCAATCTATAAATGTATTATATCCCCCTATAAATTGTGCAAGCATGGATGTTTTTGTACTATTATATGAGCGTTATTCTGAGTACAATGTATTTATCCCGCCTCAAGGAGAACAACCAAACTATTTTCCCTGCCAATTGTTTAATCCAATTTCAACTGTTATGCCTAGTATGAGTCAGTACAATAATAGAACATCATGCCATACTTCCAGTGACGCTACCTCTGTTACAACAATTTGGTTCAAAAAGTGTTCTTACTAAAAATGGTAGCTTTGACAAACGAGCAAGAGTCTATTATAATTATGAAAACATAAATTCGACGAGTCATTTGGTGCTTTATAATGAGTACGTTTTGAGAATAAACACTTGAGTCAAATTAATAAATTTATTTATATATTTTTAGTAACATTTTGAATCTTCATCTATTGGATTCACTCCCTAAAGACTATTTCAAAGTCACTTCAAATGATTTAATCGATAGAATAATGATTTATTATAACTCTTTTGGTGGAAAATATATGACATATTTTATTAAATATTATCGAGGATAAGGCCTGAAATGTCAAGATAAAGCCAAATACCTAGTAAAAACTATTGGAGTTGGTCATATCGATACAATTAGTGTTGGCTATATGTTCTCTGAAGCCGTTTTGTACGCTTCACTTGTAGTTATTTTGGATAATATTTCTGCCAAATTTATTTTAGCTGTCATTTTTGGCTGGTTATTGTCATGGAGACTGGGTAATTTTAAAGAAGAGAAATTTTACGCAGCAAGAATGGAACATGAGAAACAAATCGAGAACTGGGCTAAAGAAATCAATACCAGAGCCCCGGTTGAAAATGTCAATAGACCTCCTATTCAACATAATTGGGTTACAATTGTGAAATGTGGTGCTCCTGAAGAACAGGATGCGCCCAAACCCGGTAACTGTGGTAAACATGACTCTCGGATTATTTTGATACAGTTTTCACAAAAAGTAATGTTTGATGAGCGTATGATAATGATGGAAAATGAATTCTTCAATGCCATTTGGAAAACCACTGGAGTTTCTGCTGCTAATTTTGACATTTGTCTTATGGTGGATGCAGATACAAAACTTTACCCTGATGCTCTTTCTAGATTAATTTCAGCTGCTGTAAAAAATCCTGAAATCTCTGGTTTATGTTGCGAAGCAAATGTTGCTAATAAAAAGGACAACTGGGTTAGTATGATCCAAGGTAAGTTACATATTTACAACTCATATTTTTATCACATACCAACTTTTTTTTCTTCCACAATTTAGTATTTGAATATTATATTTTTCATTATCAATCTAAAGCTTTCGAATCGGTCTTTTGAGGTGTTACATGTTTACCAGGCTGTTTTTTGTATGTATCGTATCAAGGCAGCCAAGGACCAAATGTATACTGGGTTCCTATTTTAGCCAATCCGGATATTGTAGAACGTTATTCTGAGAGTATTGTTGATATCCTTCATAGAAAAAATCTACTGCTTCTTGGTGAAGATCGTTATTTGACAACACTTATGTTATGTACTTTCCCTAATAGAAAGATTATGTTTATTCCTCAGGCTGTGTAAGTTATTTAAACCACTCAATAACTTGTTAATTCCTTTTAATACTTCATCTTAGATGTAAAGCTATTGTTCCAGATACTTTTAGAGAATTGATTTATCAACTCCGTCGCTGGATTAACTCTACCATCCATAACTTATTTGAATTATTACTTGCTAACGATTTATGTGGTATTTTCTGCTTCTTTATGCAGTTCGTTGTATATATGGAGCTGACTGGTACTCTTGAATTACCTGTTGCGCTTACTTTTACTTTATACGTGATTATTATAGCTATTATGGGCAGACCAGTAACTATGCCACTTATTCTTGGTCTCCCTGCTGTATTGATCGTGATGACGAGCCGAAAGATTGTCTACTTTGATTGGATGCTGATTTATCTGATCAGTTTACCAATTTGGAACTTCGTACTTCCAATATATGCCTACTGGCATTTCGATGATTTTTCGTGGGGTGACACTCGTAAGTTAGAAGGTGTAAATAAAGACACAGTATACGGTAGAGAAGGCGGTAAATTTGATAGTAGTCTTATTACAATGAAAATATGGAGTGAATACCAGATAGAACGCCGCACAAGATTTGAAAAAGAGAATAATCTTCCCATTCAGAGATTTACTGAGTATGATCCTGGCGTGGATATATTCAAGGAAACCAATTACTGTAATGCTATTGGCAAAAGGCGCTATGATAATAGCTCTGAAGGTGATGGTGCTAAACCACTGACCCATGGCAGTTATAAACCTCATCCTGCTTTTAGTAACATACCTTCTGGATTTACTATGGAGTTGCTTCTAGCTATAATGCTTGTTAATACAAGAGGTATTCAACTAAGCGATAGTGATATGCCTCGTAATAAATTCGATATTGAAAAAAGATTGAGACCCAGTGATAACATGGTCAGGTCAGAAGGTAATCAAGACTGTATTCAACAAAGTACACATGATAACAACTGGGCTACTCCTGCACCTCATCATAATCATTCTAGGATTGAGGATGGTGATTTATCTTCATTAAATCCACACTAATAATATAGAAATTCTATCTTTCGTTGAAACCAAAAGCAATATATGTCTATATGCATTTTCATTACTGTCATATTTCATGTGTTTTTAAATAGCTTTATTAGTTCCGCTCCTATGTATCCTAAACCATTGTTTGTCTAAAATACTTTATTCAAGCTAATGTATTTTTATAAACTAAAAAAAAACGTTTTAATTCTTTTTTCAAAATAAAAACAAATAAGTGATCTTCTCGATCAGTGCTAAAAAAATAGCTCAGAAGATTCATCTGATTTTATCTTCTGCATCAATACTAAAATGTCTCGTGTTTGATTTTCAGCATGATTTATTGTTTACAAACCCCTAATTTTATAAAACAAAGTTAGGCTTGTAGATCTTTTTATCTTCATTTTGTTGACAGGTATGATAAATATTATAGCACCTGGAATGTATTATATGTGATGAATTGTACAGAAGCGGGTAAAGCATTATGAAGTACATCTAGGGGGAAGGGAGAAAACACAATTTTTACTACCAGGCAAGTAAAATAATATATAATCTATGTTTAAGCGCAAATTATAACGATCCGCGTTGCTTAATGCATGTAACGCAGTATAATAAGAAAAATATAACTAAATTTGAAACATTTAAAAGTATATTGAAGTAATTATTATTTTTTATATTTATAGCTTCAAAGTTCCTAAGTGCTCTGTTTTAATGAAAATATGAGTAGTAGTAGCATATATACATATATATAAGAAAAAAAATGAAAGAGGAGTAATAGAAGGGTGATAGAAAAGCAGGAAAAAAAGGGGTCATTATAGAACCAGTTTACATTGAAAGTCTCATCATTTCTATGATGAAGTGTTTATTACTTTAAATCAATTGCTTTTATATTATATTATTATAATATGAAAATAATTATTTAGCGATATTACATCGAATTATGGTGATTTATCTAAATAAGTGAGTTCTTGTAAAAAATAAATAATATATTGAAAATAAAAAATCAGGGGGATACATTAACAAAATTCTGAACCAATTGAGTTTTCATTGATATACAACTTATGTATTAAAAAAAAAGTGGTTAATATTGGTTCCAATATCTATAACATTATAATGTTGCTTTTAGTATACTTTATAATTGATTTATTCTTAATTTTTCTTTATTTTATTCGCCTACTTGAAAAACATATACCTTTTATCTTTACCTTCAAGCAACTTTATCTGTACTATACTGACAAATTGCCATTTTCTTACTTTTCTAGATATCAAAAATAATAAACTATACATATACAAAAGTATGTTCTATTTTTCTATACTAACTTCTGATGTATGGTAATGGGAATAAAAGAATTACAGACATACTACATTAAAGGGCGCATGCAGTTAAAATATTTTTAAGTTATTTCCTTTTTTTTTTTTACGTTCGTATAATAAAACTTTTATGCAAAACATTCAGAGTAGGAGGAATAGCAAAGGCTGACATAACACCCCCTAAATAAACAACAGAGATCTTCCTATTTTATGTTCCATCTACAAAATAGGTATTGAATCAAAATATAATAATCGGCCGGCTTATGTTTTTTTCTTTTTTTTTTCTACAGACATAAATATTAATAATTATTCATCAAGGCTTATTTCTTTCTTCTTCTTTTTTTCTTTTCTTTTTCCTGTTTTTAATTCTACATTGTGTTAAATTTATAATATAATATAATATATATATACATATATATACATATATTAATTTTTTTTTTTTGCTTTTTATTATAACATATTTTATAAAAATACGAGGTTATTTTTTTTTCACTCGCGTATCGTTATTGTTTGTACAATATTGTGAAAAAAATAATTAATCGCAACAAACAAGTATAAGCAATCAATACCGAATTAGAGACTAAAAAATGTCTGTTCATGAGCATGACGAAAAAACAGGCGGGGTGGAATTTGAGGAACAACATCACGTTGAACATGAAGATGAAATATCGCCAGAGCTTGAACTTCTTTTACACACAGATCCTAACAATGGTCTTACCAGCTCAGAAGTAGAAGAACGAAGAGCACAATTTGGAGAAAATCAATTGCCTGAGAAAAAGACTAATCCATTCTTGAAGTTCATGTCATACTTCATGGGACCTATCAGTTATTTGATTGAAATTGCTTGTATTATTGCTGCTGTTGTAGGTGATTGGATCGATTTTGGCATTATTTTGGCTCTTTTGGTTATCAATGCTGTTATTGGCTACATAGAAGAAGCAAAGGCAGAATCTGCGTTAGACGCTCTTCGTCAAACTTTAGCATTAAAAACGCGCTGTTGGAGAGACGGAGACCTGAAAGAAGTTGACGTCAAAGAGCTGGTTCCTGGTGATGTTATTGTTCTTCGAATTGGTGATATTGTGCCTGCTGATGCTCGAATCTTGGGTCTTGGTGTGAATGGTGAAAATAACGACTCCGAACTAATGATTGATCAATCTGGTCTAACAGGTGAGTCTTTACTAGTTGCTAAGAAAAAGGGTAGTACCGTATATTCGTCCAGTATTATTAAGCAGGGTCAGCAACTTGCTATGGTGACTAAGACAGGCACAGATACTTTTATTGGTCGGGCTGCAAACTTGATTGCAATAACTGCAGATGAAGGTCACTTCCAAAAGATTATTGGAAAAATCGGTAATGTCTTAATTTGGTCTACTGTTGTTCTTGTTGTTATTGTCTTTATTTATCAGATGGTACACTTCCGTGGTAAACCTGAAGGAAACTGGAAAAAGGTCTTGGAAAATTGTTTGGTTCTCACCGTTGCTGCTATCCCTGTAGGTCTCCCTACCGTTATGTCCGTTACTATGGCTGTTGGTGCCAAGCAACTTGCTGCAAAACAAGTGATTGTAAAGCGCCTTACCGCTGTCGAAGAACTGGCCTCTGTTTCTGTTCTCTGTTCTGACAAAACTGGTACACTTACTTTAAATGAGCTTACTTTTGACAAACCATGGCTTACAAACAATTTCACCGAGGATGACATTCTTCTCTATTCTTATTTAGCAGCTGAACCTGGTGCTAATGACCCTATTGAATCTGCTGTTCGTCGTGCTGCTGAATCACAGTTAGACATTCTTAAGACCCGTAAAAGTGCTCGTGAAATCCCTGGTTACAAAGTGACCAAATTCCAACCTTTTAACCCTGTTACAAAAATGACCCAAGCCACTATTTTAGATCTTGCAACAAATCAAAGTTTCAGTGTTGCTAAAGGTGCACCTCAAGTAATTACTCGCCTTGTGGGTGGTGACGATAATGCTGTACGTGCTGTAAATGCACTTGCACGTAGAGGTCTTCGTGCCCTTGGTGTTGCAAAAACTATTAATGGTAGTGTTGATAAATTCGAATTAGTTGGAATGATTTCTCTCCTTGATCCCCCTCGTCCTGATTCTCTTTCTACAATTGCGGAGTGCAATGCTCTTGGCGTAGATGTAAAGATGATTACTGGTGACCAAATGATTATTGCTAAAGAAGTTGCTGCTCGTCTCGGTATGGGTCGTGTTATTCTTGATGCTAACCACCTTGTTGATCCTTGCAAATCTGAAGAAGAAGTTACTGAGCATTGTGTTCG
Source organism: Backusella macrospora (assembly GCA_024139275.1). NCBI lineage: Eukaryota > Fungi > Mucoromycota > Mucoromycetes > Mucorales > Backusellaceae > Backusella > Backusella macrospora. The sequence goes on from VCJA01002507.1 coordinate 16,944, forward strand.
TGCTGATGGTTTTGCTCAAGTTATCCCTGAACATAAATACCGTGTGGTTGAATTACTCCAGAATAAGGGACTTTTAGTTGGTATGACTGGTGATGGCGTTAATGATGCACCTGCTCTTAAGAAAGCCGATGTTGGTATTGCAGTAGAGGGTTGTACTGACGCTGCTAGATCTGCTGCAGACATCGTGTTACTTGCTCCTGGTCTTTCAACAATCACTGACGGTATCATCACGTCTCGTGCTATTTTCCAACGTCTCCGATCTTATGCTTTGTACAGAATTACTTCCACCATCCACTTTTTGATTTTTATGTTTATTATCACTCTAGTTGAGGATTGGACTATGCCTGCTGTATTGTTAATCATGATTTGTGTTTTGGTAATGTATCAATTAAAGAAATATGTACATTCAAATAATTTTATTATTGACACCTAACTTTCTATTAGAATGATGCTGCTACATTAGTTATATCAGTAGATAATACCGAGATTTCAGAACGACCAGATAAATGGAGAATCGGACAGCTGCTTACTTTATCTTTTGTATTGGCCTCTCTACTTGCAGTTCTCTCTTTTGCTCACTTTTACATTGCTAGAGATGTATTTCACGTTAGTGATAATGAGTTGCACTCTATCATGTATCTACATATTTCCTCAGGTAAACATAATTTTTAGCTTTTCTTTAAAGCATGTTTTAATTAATATTTTATTTTTAGCTCCTCACTTTGTTATCTTCTCTACTCGTGTTCCTGGTTATTGGTTTAAGAACATTCCTAATTGGATATTCACAGTCTGTATCATCGGTACTCAAATAGTTGCCTTATTTTTCTCTGTCTACGGTATCTTTGGAGAACATGAAGGTGTTGCTCCATGTGGTTATGGCTGGGGTTTTTCAGTACTTGGTATTTCCCTCGTATACTTTATGGTTCTTGATGTTGTCAAGGTTAAAATTTTCCGCTCATGGAGTTTTGAAATGACTGCAAAGGTGGTTCCTACAAAAACACGTAAAACAAAACTGGCTAATCGCCAAGTGTTGGCTGAAAGAAAGCAACACATGAGCGCAGCTTGGAAAAAGCTCTCAGAGTAAGCTTAATTGTTTTTCTATTTTATTTTATAGTTTATGTTATTTACTTTTTATTTTTTAGACCTGTGGAAGCATACAATATCGTTTTAGCTTTCCAAAACTTCTCTCACAGTGGAAAATAAGACATCCGTTATATCATATTTAATTATATAATCATTATTTATCATTATCACCCAACCTATTTACTGATAGCAGTAGTTTTAATATCATATTTCAGTAATAGAATATATTTGTTTTCATTGTCATTTTTTTTTTAATCTCATCAAAAATAATAAAATATATAACGGTAACTTAAAGTAGTCTATACAGAAAGGAGAAAGGAGAAAGCATATTTATCCTGCCTAAATCGATGCTTCTACTACGTTTTATTTTTAGTACAAGTATGGTTTTATAATATCTAGATGTATATATGTATATATATAAAATTGAAAATGGGAAATGGGAAATATCGGGAAGATACACATAGATTTATAGAAAGTTCAGAAACGTGTTACTTATTGCATATTTATTACTATTATACAATATGAGTCTTGTTTTTTAAAAAAAAGCCAATACATCAAAAGAGAGGAGCTATCTAAGTTTTTTTTTTCTTCATAATAAGGGATAATTAATTAATCTATAAGTGTCTGTAAAACCACACTAAGCCCTTATTATCAATATTTTGGGGATATATATTTGAAATTATAGGAAAAGGATATCTTCTTTATTAGTTTTCACATGTTATTTTTTTAGAAAAAAATAAAATAATCACATGGTATCCATATAACCTGATGAAAAGCATTGGCCATTTTTTTCAAAATAGAAAATATAACGATAGTAAAGTATAGTGTTCTAGAATAATCATATAGTGTATGCACATAAGAAGGGAAACGGAGTTTTTCTTTTTTTATTGGTGTTAGTCGTCTATGTTTATATTAAAAACCAATACAAAAAAATATTGACAATCTTAACTTGTACACATGGATATATTCAAATTTGCCACTTTAGTATAAATGGACTGCTGCTGATTCGCCAGGAGCTGGCAGTACATTTTCGCTGTCCATTATTCAAAATAAGCGTAATAGAACGTTTAGTACATGTGTAACTCGAATATGCGGTTACAAATTCTTCTAGATTTGACAGTTCTTTTTTTTTCAGCAGATTTCATTTTATTGGAACGTTGTACATCAACAAACTACTATGAATGAAACATCTGTAGCTTACAATATGTTACTGAGGGCAACCTGGTGTATTTTAAGCGATAATCTAAAAAATACTGGAATATCTAAGCAAATGCATTCTTTAATTCATATAATGAATAAGAAGCAACAGAGACTAATCAGTTTGCAGTGAAAAGCCTGCAATGAAAATCTAATAACTCCGAGCTATAAATAATTTTTTATTTAAAGAATATCATAAGTTATAGCTTATGCTTATTCATTCTGACATTATAGATTAAATTTGAGTTAAAGCTTTAACTTTATAAAATTTATTCGGCTGTGCTTTTATTTCCTCTTTTCAAAATTGCATATACATGAGTCTGAGTATAATTAACATTGATTCCAATAAGAGTTGGGGCTTATGAGGTTAGGGTTTATACTCTATCGTGTATTACCTGGGAGTTTGTTATAATTGATTGATATTCACAAGATAACTTTTGATCGTTCGAACCATTTACATAGTTTACCAATGGAAATCGTTGGCGTATTACTTTCTTTATCATTGCTATCAGGTCAAAGTACTTGGCGTATACGTGACTGTCGGTGTCCGTGCTCGCTTAAAAATTTCGTAGCACTTTATTCTTTCATGTGAAAATCAAGATAGCTAGTAGAATGAACAATCAAAGCTAATCCAGACTAAGAAGAAGTTTATCAAGTTTGAACTCGTTTATGTCAACTTGATTTAGAGAAAATTCTCAGAGAAAACACTTTTATTTCGAAAATCGTTCTATCCGCTTCATAGCAGCCGCATCCTTCATCTACTTTTTTTTTCCTTTTTTTTTCTTAAAAAAAAAAGAAAGTTCCATTCAATAAGTTAAACGTTTGAATATCAAATTTAAAATCTAAGCTGAGATCAAAAAAAGAACATTGTTATATACATAATCATTAAACAGCTGTTATCGCAATTTTCACATGAAAGAGCTTCAACCACAACCATACGAAGTTAAGTTTGTGCCATAATGACATAATGTAGTGAATAGCAAATGTATATTAATTTAGATATCTTCTATAAACTACAGGATCAAACAAGGTTTTTAATCTCGTAAGCTTTTTCTTTTGACCTTTTTACTTCTTTATCTAATCTACCAAGCACCACATTTATAATGATTGTTTAATATATTGTAATAACTAAATATATTGCGACAGGACCATATTAAAAAATAGAAAGAATTTTTATTTCGGAGTATGATATTATCAAGCACGTTCAAGAACTTGGAGTGTACCACACTCGAACCAATTTGAGTGACCTTTCTCTCGCTATATATATTTTCTGAAAGTATATAATTACCCCCCGATTTTTGCTCTCTCTCTTTTCTTTATCTTTTTTATTTCTTTCCTTTATCTTTATTAGCAACAATTAACATAATGGAAGATCAACAACATCAACAGCAGCTAGAGATTATCCAAGAGCAAATTATGTTTGAGCAAGTATCTACTTCAACTACTACTTCTGAAGAAAAAAATGACAACACAAGTAAGTTTGTTTCACGCGTTTCTTCGTTCCCTATCATACAAGATAGCGTCTCTACTGTCCAAGCTATTGCAAATAGAACCAGCCTCGGTAGATTAGCGCTTTTAACCGCCAATTCAACCATTTCAAAAGTTAATCAGTACAGCAGTAGCCAGCCAAACTATGTTCAATCATACTATGAAAACTATATTCAACCTCACATGGAAAAGGCTGATGCTCTCGGCTGTCGTTCATTAGATATTATTCAAACAAAATTCCCTGTCGTTAACCAACCCACTTCTGATATTGTACGAGTAGTAACTGCACCTTCTTACCAGATTGTTGATGGCGTCAAGGTAAAGATCGATGAAAATATTAAGGCACCTGCCACTCAAGCTGCAAAGGAGGCAAATAAGCGCCTTGGAAGTGTCGTTGATAATTTTGAAGCTGCCATTGATCGCTATCTCCCTCATCAAATAGGATCAACAGAGCACAGTGCAGCTGAAGTAAACCAAGCTGTACGTGCTTACTATTTGTTAAATGATGCTACTATTCGTTTGAGTAAACATGTATCTGAACAGGTCAAGCTCTCTACTTCTCAGATCCCTCGTTCCCGCGATGACATTGCTCGACTTGCTGAAACATCTGCTTTCGTACAAAGAACCACCTCAAACATCCAAGCTCTACAGGAGACTTTGACTCAATTAGTTTCCCTTTATGCTCAAGCAGCTAAAGAACGCTTGCCTCCTGCAGTTACTGAATGTATCATCACTCTCCAGGCTACTACCTCAGACCGACTTCAGAATTTGACTCAGCAAGTCTCAGCTCAAGTACAGCAATTGAAGGACTTTATTAAGGTCCAAACAAATTCTGAAACACCTGAATGGTTGAAGACTCGTGTATTATCACTCATTGAGATCGCAAACAAACAAATCGAATTAGTTCATATACAATACACACGTGAAGATATCAATTCGCTCGAAAAGGCCAAGAATGTCGCCCAGTCTCTTCAATCTCAAGTATTGCCGGTACTCCAAAATGTCCAATCTCAATTGAACCATTATTCTAATCTTGCCCGCGAAAAAGCTCAAGCTGAATTGAAGCCTCCTTTACAATATCTTGGACTGAATAACTCTCCCAAGATGGCCCAGGCTTAAATGTTGCCTTTTCGTAATTTCTAACTTGATAAACTTTACAATTCCCTTCGTTATTTAATTATAAGTCAAATACACGTTTCAATATATAACTAATGTCTCCTATACAATCTTTTTTAAATTAACCTATTCTTAAACAGAGCTCTTACGTACCCGAGCTTTTTTTTCTTAGGGCACCGAGATAACCCGATCTATCGGATATTCAAATAATATAAGCTGTAATATGCTGCAAAAAAATTCGGTACTCTAAGAACTTCGGTTGATTATTATACACTTACCAAGGATATTCGCACAGAAAAATAAATAAATAATCAATTATTAAATATTTTATCTTTTAATGCTTTTTTTTTATATGTCTATACTTTTTTGTTTTAGTAAATCTTAGAGAAGTGATTTTTCCTTCAGTGCAATAAATCAGAGAAAAAGGCATTTGACAGTATTGTTGGCTATATTACGATACAAAAATTAGGAGAAAAGGGTATCTGACAATGTTATTGGCTAAATAGGGCATCGATGTTTTTTTGCAGTATATTACAGCTTATATTATTTGAATATCCGATAGATCGGGTTTCCTCGGCCCTAAGAAAAAAATACTCGGGTCCGTAAGATTTTCGAACTTCAAATATTAGCGGCTTAAATACATTAGGATCTAGCAGACTTTAGTTCTATTGGATGTATTATGACAATCAAAGTATAATTATTTTTCTACTTTCCTTCATTTTATAAATTGACATTTAAATAAATGATAGTAGTAATCACACTTTCCAATAAGATATATCTACAATTCACCCCAGTAAGTTCCTTTACGGCATAAACTTATTTTATCTATGCACATTCGCAAGATATATTAATTAATGTTTGGAGATCCACTTTTAATTGAATTCTTATTTACAGTGCGTTCACTATCAATTGGATACATTTTTGAAAACATTGGTCAGATTTTTGGAAAGTTTTGATCACTTTTTCAAAAATATATCCAATTGACGGTGGACGCACTGTAGTACGTATTCGTTTAACCATTCTGGAAAAAATAACCGACCTATAAGTGAATGGCCCAACGATCTCTTCTAAATAAATAAATAAATGGTCGCTATTGGATATTTCTACATTTAAACGGCAGAATCCTGAGTCTTTCTGGGCCGATTTTCCAGGGTGAATATGATATCGATTTTTTAGGCCAATGCGGAAATAGCATAAAGTAGGATTATGAGCTAGGCCTTGAATACTATAAAGAGGTTTCAATAGGTGATAATATGATAAACATTTATAACATAACGTATAATTTCTATATCATAGTGGTACTGGTGTTATTATATTTTATTACAATTAAATAAAAGGCTTGAAGCTATTATTACTCTTGGTGTAGAATCTTTTTCCCGTACTTATTGATTGGTAGTCCACCACCTGGTCTGTTCCAAGATAACCACTTCGTGTCACCAAGTTTTCTTAAAATAAGATTATTTAGAAGATGCTATTTATACACTAACAATATAGAATAAAATACCTTGGTTTAATCAGTTGTCTTAAACTAAACATAATTCCCAAAAGAACAGATAACCCAGCAATAGCTAAATAGGCTATACCGATATATGGGTTACGACCCCCTAAAGGTGTGTTAGTTGTCAAGACTAACCACTTGGTACCTCCATACTGAACTGTATTAAAGTCTACAAAACAATTTATCAGTTCTACAACTCTTTATTATAAAAACAAAAGTAAGCTTACTCGAATCGATAGATATGCTCCATCTTCCAGGTTGAATAGCGTCATTATCATTCCTTGCCCAAATCTTTCTAAAATCAGGTAACGCAGTTACATGAACCCAAACCATGAAGCGTTCCATCTTTGTAAGATCAGGAGGTGGATATTCTTCCGTGTAAAGCCCATTTGGATATCTTAGTGCCCAATTGGGAGGTGGAATAATCTCTGAATTTTGGTAACTGGTAGGTTTATATTTTTTGGTATCTGAAGACCAGGCTACACCTGTGGTACTAAAATTGTAAGTAACAGGGTCCGCGGAATTGACAAGCGTCATATTAGAAGCAGTATCTAAAATACAATCTTTAGTATCTCTCCACTGTTACCATACACATATTAATAATACCATTAAACAAAGAGTTTGCAATAAGACCACAGGGATATATGACAGTACCATTTGCACCTTGAGCTAAAGGACTGCAATCTGAAGTACCTGCGTTAATCTTTTTACCATATAATTGGTCGGCATCAAAACTTTTAATATATTGGCGGCGATTGTGATAAAAGTTTGTTAAACGATAATACATGTAAATGGGACCATTCATAGTTGTAGGCACTGTAAACTCAATATTACACCTCTTGATTGACAAATTGTTTGGATTTCCCCATGTAGGATCCAAGAAATTGCTCACATTATTATAATAATACGTAGGCGGATAAACAGTAACATTTTCAGCAAACGTGTATTTAAACTGGTCAGCGTTTAATACAGAAGCTTGGGCATAATCATCACATTGAGAATAATCGATCATTAGTTCATTAACCTACTAACACGAATAAAATTTAAATAAAAAGATCCAGACATCTCAAATACTTCTTGAAATGCAATGACACACCTTTTCATTATTCCAGTAAAGTAAACCACCAATTGGCGCAAATATGATGCCAACTATAAAAAAAGCTGGGATGACTACCTTTGGTCTTAGCACAGGATCCCAAGAAGGCAATTGCTGTTGTCTAAAACGACCGTCTACAAATATTCAACAGAGTCATTTTATTGTTTTTAAAAATATAAATATTTTTACTAATACCCTTTGGTTTCCGAGATTTATTTTCTTCGATTTCAGACATGAAGAAGCGAATAAAAGAAAAGTTGTACAGACGGACAAAGGAAAAAGTATAGGTCCATAGTTTTGTCGTACCAATCACGTGTACTTGATCTTAATTCATTTTTTTCACTACATTCATGCATAGGAACGTATATCTCTCTCTCTCTTCTCCAATAATAATAAAAAAATATTACATCACTACTACTTGTAATGGCCTACAAGTGGTTATTCATCATATATAATTGCTATGGTTTGAGGGGCTCTGAAATTTATATTATTGAGCACGTTTGAATTCATCTCATTCAGAAGGGATATCTTTTCAAAAGATGCAGTTCCGAATATGAAATAAACCTTATTTTGATCTTGACGCTTTTTATTAATATTATGTTCTTACTTCAGACGCCAAAATAATATTAAGCAACAGAGAAGCAATGAAATAAGTCTTTTATCGAGTGTGTGAAATCTGAATCACTCGCATAGGTAAAATTATGTAAGACAGGCTTACAACTTGTGTTATCTATTATACTCCCAGTTTATGAGCTTATTATAAAATTAATACAGTTAAAAATCACTGCGCCGCCTCTCTTTTTTTTTTTAATTGTTGCCATCAAAAAATAAAATATAATAAAAACTTCTTTTCTTCTTTATTATTTATTTTTTATTTTTCCATCAATGACACCAGAAGAGACATTTGAAAAAGGTGTTGAATACCGTTTGGCCGGTAATGCTTCCTTTAAAGAACAAAACTGGAAGCAAGGTAGGATACTTCTATTTTGCTATAATAAGAGGGAACTTACACGTCTGTTCCATCTTAGCACTCTCTAATTATTACAGTGCAATCCTTCATTTGAAAACTGTGGGTGGCCAGAAAGAGAAAGATGTATATAAAAATAAATCTGAAGAACAGCTCGTGTTGATTTACAATAACATGTGTGCAGTCTTTTCAAAGCAGGATAAATGGGACCGCGTTCTTAGTTACGCTAAAAAGGTAAATTCATGTTCAAATGCATCGAAAAAAAAAAAACTTCTTATAACGTATTTTTTAGGCGGAGGAATTGGATCCTGAAAATGTAAAAGCCAAATTCCGTCTTGGTCAAGCTTATTCAAGGGCAGGTGATTTGGAAAATGCAAAGAGCTACTTAACCAAAGTTCAAGAAAAGAACCCTAATGGTTAGTAAATGTCTTTTAAACGGGTAAAGAAAAGTATTTTATTGAAGGTTAATGTGAATAAATATGTATATGTAGATCCTCTTGTGAAGTCAGAGCTAGCAAAATTGAATTCTGAGGAGAAAAAGGGTGAAGACAAACAAAGAGCAATTTATCGCGCTATGATGACAAAGTTTGCTAGCGACTCATAAAAAAATATACATTTTTGATTTTTTTTTTTTACTTTTCATGATGGCATTTCCGTCAAAGCCATTGTCATCAAGAAAACAACAAAAGCCATAATAATAGTTGCAACAATGTAGCCAAACCAACCTTGTCCTACCCATAATAAACGTTTGACAATTTGTCTCTGATTTCTAAAGTAACTATAAAGTGAATAGATAAAACATGTAAAACCAAGCCCGATAAAAATGTAAGAAACTATCTTTGCATTTAAAGAAACGGAATCTTTGGTCCATGGCAAAGAATACGAAGGGGCGAAATTCTTGGTTGGCATATCCAGTAAAGTCATAAATCCTGCATTTAATTTTATTTTCGAATTATTATTTAATATTTCTTCATTTAAAAGTTGAACTAAGGACGAGGTAGCTTACCAACAAGTGATAATGTGGTGCCTGTTCTAATCCAAGTGAGTAAATTACGTTCATTAGCAAGGTGATCTCTTGGATCAGGTCCATCAACCACAGTATGTACAGACAAGTCTAAATATTTAAATATAGTTGAACATTTGTCGTTATTGCACAATATAAACTGCTCTGGTGCATTTAATTCTTCGTCCATTAAGAATGTAAAGCAATGAATAGGGGCCCAAAAAAAAAAATTCAGAGAAGAAAAACAACTGTGATGACTCTAGAAATTCAAATAAGATAACGTGACATTTGAACTGAAACAACCAAGTCACCATCACACGATCAAAAGATCAATCCTGAATGCAAGTGATAGTAAGTAAGGGGATGAAAAAAGGGAGGTTTCGATTTTCAGATAGTAAATTAGACTCTATTCTAACTACTGTAGTATTTGGATTTTTGCTTATGCGTTTGTTAGTATTGTCTATTGTGCGGGTATACAACCCTGCTGATACCGATGAGTGAGTATGAGAGAGGGGGTTGAACTGTTTAAGGGTGAACTGCTTCACTCTCCCAATATAATATCCAATTCGTATAATGTAAGATATACCAGATCGATGATTTTGTTTTGTTTTGTTTTTTACCTCTTCCTTTCTCTCTTTTCTATTTTCAAATATATGAGATGAGATTTATCATTGTTCTTTTTGCTTGTATATTGGCGAATGTAGAAGCAGGCATATTTATTAAAGCAAAACAACCAAATATTTTACAAGGTTTTCATCATAACTAAAAAATTAAAAAACAAATAGTAAATAGTAACAAACAAACGTATAATAAATATTAGATTCGGTTTGGCTTTATTCCAACGCTACTGCCATTACATCAGTTGCTCAGGATGTACCTGGTAATAAGTTTTCAAGTAATGTCTATCCTTTTAAAAATGTACCTGAACCTCACGAAAGTGGCGTTGTTGCTATACTTTATAACCGAGATGATTCTTGCACGCCTGAAACCAAGCAAGATATTCCATATCCATTTTATTCAATAAATCCAAAATCAACTTTAGTCCCAAAAATTGCGCTTGTAAAAATAGAAGGAAATTGCACTATCACTAAAAAGATACTAAATGCACAATCTGAGGGAGCTATTGGTGTTATTATTTATAATAATGAAGATATTAAAGACATGCATGAGAAGGCAGATGTAAGATGGTTATACTATTTTTAAATTCATATAGATATTGATGTGCGATTTTATTGTTTTTTTTTAGGGAGTTCAACCTGAGAGCGGCATTGAAATACCTGCATATTATGTTGATCATACTGTAGGTGAAGAGCTCATCTTTCAATTGAAAAAAATGGCGGGTGTACCAACTGCTAAAATAGCGACTTTTGACAACAGTAATTTAACTACTCGTATTTCTGTGCGAATAGCTCTAATGCCAGCAGATGATGTGAAACCAACAGCATGGGAACTCACGCTTTTAGTTGTACTTGTTATCCTAGGTACAAGCATAATCTTTTCAGGTAAACTAAAACGTCACTTCTATGTCACTATAATCATATACTCACTAACCAGTACTATTAATCAGTAATTACACACATTTATTTATGGAAACGCAGCCAACGTCTTCATCAGTCTGTGGAACGAAGTCGTGGTCAAGGAAATGGACGTCTCGCTACGGGTAAAATACTTATATCTTATACCAGGCTTTACGAGTTCCCTACACGTGTCATAGACAGCCTACCTAGTGAGAAAGAACAGAAAGAAATCGAAACTGTAATAAATGAGAAGCAGAGAAAATCTCAAATTCGAAAGTCGTTTTTCAAAAAAAGTCCACTTCCATCCATTAATATGGAACAGCCTGTCAACCACATGTGCGTTGTCTGTTTGGAAGCATTTAGAGTCGGAGATCAAGTTCGTAAATTACCTTGTAATCACGAATATCACTGTCTTTGTATTGGTAATTCACAGCAGTGTTGGCAATAGCTGTATACATATATATTAAATTATTGCTTTGTTTATTATTTAGATCCTTGGTTGACATCTAAATCAAGTGAATGTCCGCTTTGTAAGTTTGATTGCTCAGATCCTAAATCAAAGAATGAAGTTCCTGATCCAGACGGTTTGATTTCTGCTGCTGCTGTACCTGGACTGAAGGGAATGTTACTTCGAATTTATCTTCGGTTCAAGTCTAAAACAAGACGACACGATCAAGTGACTCCTACAACAGAGATGTTTAGTAATAATAACTATAATAATAACAATACAATAAATGACACTACTCCACCCTCTCCTGGATTTAGAGCAGCAGTCTTAGCTATAGAATCAATGGAAATACAAGGGAATCAAAATGCACCCACTGAACAAACCGAACAAGTTGGAAGTCTTGTACAAGAAGAGCAGACTCGGAAACAGTCAGTTGATGAAGAATCTACACAAAAACAATCAGTAGAGGAAGTACAATCTAGCGAAGGGATGGGGACACAAGAACAGGAACATGGAAAAAATGTTGTGCAAGTAGCTCAGCTTGATAATACATCAAATAATGAAAACAAAGCTTCTGTGGAAATACAAAGAAATGGGCAAGTCGACATGCAAAGTAGTCAGGTGGTACATCGTGATATTGATGTGGCATCCATTTCACTTTGCTCTATTGATTTAAGCGGCCTTGAATTTGAGTTTACTAAATAATCTTTTATAAATTGTTACGTTTACATCTCTTTAGTTTTAATCTACTCTGAAGTAATATATATCATCTAATAAAATCTAACTATTAAAAAAACAAAAAACAATTCTCTATGTATGTAGGAAAAACCTTCATATTCTGTAGGTTTAAAAATTCTATTTTCGGTAGAAAATATAATTGTTTACGCTCCTATTTAGTCTTTTTTTTCGGGCTTATTAAAAATATAACGACTATATGACATCCGTGAATTAGAAAACTTTCAATTGAATAGTATTCAATGAAAACAAAGTTTATTTATTTATAGATATGACATATAACTCTAATACACACACTTTTATTGCTCCCAAATAGTTTAAGCAAAGTAATAATTGAATGGCGTGTATGTGGTTCTATTATTAGATGCTTAGCAATTATTATATATTGTGTATAATAACAATATAATAATAGCGTGTTAAATAGGGACGACCTTACAAATACTTATTATTTTTTCACCAAAGTATATATATATATTAGGTACGTAACCCAGTCCTTTTCATAGATAATTCGTGTCTTTAATAATTATTAATATTACTTATGAATACTAGAGTTGTAAAAAATAAGAAAAAAATTTGTATACCACTAAAAAAAAA
>VCJA01002507.1:29732-44455 GCA_024139275.1 Backusella macrospora
TCAAAGTAAATGACATTTCTTTCATATTAAATATAGAAATGGTATAATTCCGATAATTGTTATATTAGAATATTTTTTCTAAAAATACAAAGACAGCCTTTTAAATGCATGTTTTCCAGAGTATATATTGAATCATAATTTTATATTATTTATAGCCAATTTCTAGCTTTAGTGCTATCATTAGAATATTCAATTAACTTTATTACCTTTGCGAGCATGATAATTTAAGAAGAGGTTTTATATACACTTATAGAGAGCGTGTTGATTGATCATTAATTTACCAAATTATCTTTACTAAACGATTTCTACCAAATACCTGTTTTGAGTACTTTCTTCCTTTTCTTCTTCTTTCACAATAACAGTAAGTAATAATATAAATAAAAAAAGTGACTTTTTGAACGTTTCACATAATTAATGAGTGAAGTGAGATGTAACAATAAAATAAAGACTAAAGACCGTTTTCTTTCTCATTCCATAAAAGACAAAATTACGCTTGCTCTCCACTTGGTAATTATAAAATCCCGCTTTTTATTTCTTTAAATGTATACTTTGAACTTGCATATATATTACAAAACTAAAACAGGATATCATGGTAAATTATTCTTTATTGTAGATATATATATGAAATTATACTCCAATTGGTATAGTACCTCCGTTATTATTGAGTTTAGTATCTATTATTCATATTTATATATAGATACAGAACCAATGGAAGTGTAAGAAACATAAATCATACTTGCCAAACCTATAAAAAGTCAGTTCAGGAGCAGTTAGAACTGTAGTAACGAATAATATGTATGCATGTAACGCAGATAGTTTTAAAGCAATAAGGCTGGATATAGCATGTAGAAATATTCATAGTTCGCACTATACTGATTTGGATGGAATTGAATTTATATATAAATTAAATTACAAATGTATATATTTGGTTATTGTTGACTCGTGAACAATGTATACCATTCAATAAATGCTAAATTATTTAAAGTTGAAAAGTAAAGTCAAACGTAATTCAAACCCCATTTTAAACGTCATCAAAGGCATATACGTGATGCGTGAAAGATCCTATAATGATATTATTCCCTTTTTCTCTTTTTTACAATTACTCTACAAGAGGTGTTATTTCCATATATAGAAATATATTATTTTAAACTAAGATGTTTTACCTTTCGTGCAATCATTGAGAAGCGCTTCATCACCCCCGGAGTACTAATATAATTAAATATAATTTTAAACCACAAAAAGAGTAGCAAAAGCTTTCTTGAAGACTACGTTTGCGCACCGATAACTTGAAACCTTGATCTGAAGACCTTGTTAACTAATCTTTACCAATTCGAAGAAGTGGCTTATTATCATATACATACATTACGAGCCAATGCAACCGTCAGAGAGAGTACATCGATGAAGTGGTAGAGACGTGTAGCAGTAAGACCACGAGCCAGACCCATCAATCAAATTTCCAAAACCAAAGAAGGTGTGGTGCCTTCAAAAACCTCAGTGAGAAATAGCCAACCATAAATGATTACCATATTTCTCTAAAAAAAATCTCCAGTGGGAAAAAGGATACAATACAGTGATCATTCCTTTGATTTACACACAATAATATATCCATTAAATGAAAAAGAAGAAAGAATCATGTTAGATAAATGGAAATATAAAGATTTTAATAAAGTACCATTATCACTGTAAGCTTAATATATATACATATAACGCATATTATATACTTGTCATTACAGATTTGGTATAGCATAGAAAAACTTGGAGAAATATGAAACAATGGAAGTCTTCTTGAATATCAAAGTCGGTATAGGAGAAAAAGATGAATATCGCCAATATTTATAGTAAAGAAACGTTATGACATTAAAGCTGATATCGAACAAGAAGCAGTGATGTGTGATGAAGTGTCACCAAATAATTTCACAATATATAAACCGGAAACTAAAAACATGCTTGAAGACATATCTCTTGATCACTAACTTCAACTAGCTTCATATATTAAATAAAAAAGAGGTGAAATATTCGAATTATATAATATAAAAAATAATAAAACAACCAGAAATTTATATATACTTTTCTTTAAAAAAAAGAATCACGAAAAAAAAAAGTGATAAATATTATAGTTCTAAAGGATAGACATTGTTGGCTATTCCTTTATCAGGTGTACCAATAGAAAAAAAAACTACTTTTGTTGTTTACCATTTTAGTCTTTTATTATTATGATTATTGTCAGCACTGGGTCTATGATAATAATAAAAAAAAGATCTTAAAAATGATTCTATGCAAATAATAAGACAAAAAGTGATAAAAACAAAGATATTCTCCAAAAAGGTATAATATTATGCATCACCAATATATATTTTTTAAGTCGATAATTTCAAGCTTAAAAGAAGTACTTGTACGGCAATTGCTGTTTCACCAACATGAGACTCTTGCTTTTTACAAATAACAAATATCAATTGATGGAATACAAAAGGCTGTTCCAGAACAATTATTTTAGAAGCTATTCCTTTCATATTTATTGGATGATTAATCGAGTGAATGAGCGAATTAATTAAATTCTTTATAAAGACACCTCGTCTATAATAATATTTAATAACATAACAAAACAGAAGAGCTCCTAATATTACTACCAATATTATGTTGTTGAGGTATATCAATCACGTAGTTCAGAAATACTATTGTATTTAGCCTAGTCAACCTTTTTTATTTTATTTTTTAAAGAGCAAAGTTACTTACTTGGTGTTTGAGAGGTGGTGTACATAATCAGCATTACGAGATTGAGTCTCGTAAGTCTTCCTCTTCCTCTTCCACTTATATGTCTGAGCAATCAATGTAAGCATATTCTCTAATTGATGTACCACTTTGCTTTAAAATAGTTGTTGTTTTTTCTTGGCCATTCATTTAGTTCATTTAGTTCAGCCATTTTAAATCATAAAAAAAAAATAAGAAATCAAAATCAAAAAAGGTAATTCTAAGTATGAGTTTGAACTCCACAACAGAAATGAAACCTTAATTTATTTTTGGACAGAAAGTGTAACATTACGAAAAGTGACTTTGTTTATTTTTTTTAAGACAATAACCCATCCCTTGCGAGAAATACTCCGATTTTTTTCCCCCATTATTAGTGTTGTCGTGTAAAAAGTCATGTTACTGCCATTAGTTCGAATAAGTCGGGTGTCACTACCATGTCAAGCTGTTTATTACTCAACTTTGCCAAAACAAGCTTCTGGAAAATTTACAAGTAACAAGTTGATCACCCAGCCTATTGAAGGCAAAGTCAACATTCAACAGACATTAGTTTACATTGGTATGAATGAAGAATAATAACGTTTATTATTGTATTGCTAAAGGTGTTTTTTTGGCTATAATAAGGTCCTTTCGCAGAAACTATGAAAAAATATAAAATGACAGCATCGTTCTTTGGATTGTGTGGCATATTTGCGGTTCCTGCATTATTGAGTACGGGACAGGCACCTGCCCTGAGTGTAGCATTAGGTAAGGAATATGCTTTTATGTTTATGCGTTTGTTGATGTATTTTGGAAGCGGGTATATCTTCTGTTTCTCCCGCATTATTTGTTCATTGGTACACAAATGGTTATGTTTCAAAGTTAATTGTGTATGATGATGTTAAGACTGTTGAGAAAGAGCGAAGACGACCCAAGGAGATCAAAGATAAGTTCATTGCTCTAGAGACCATTTCATTCTGGGGAAACTTTAAAGAGGATAGCATGTGGTTATCCCAATTGAGATATCGTTCAACACCCAAAGGTATCACTTGGCAGCAAAGAACAGGCGCAAAACGTGTTTATACCTTAGAAAGAGAAATTACGGAAGCAGATCCTTTCTTAAAGGGCATAGCAGATTGCATTCAAAAGACAAAAACATGACATCATTATTCAACTTATATTCATTTTAACTTTTGATTGGACTGGAACTCTTAGTTGAGTTTAAAGGGGAGGCGAACAATTGTTAATAATGACTTGTAATAATAATAAAAGATTCAAAAAGTTTAATTACCAGGCTATTATTTTTGCTATTTTTATCTCTCTTCTTCTCTTATTTTTTTTTAATTAGTTTTTTATCATTACTCTTATAATTATTTATTTATACTATTTTTAATACCTTATAATACCTTTATACTCGTCTTCCTTTAATATCACTATGCAAATAGACAACAGCTCTACTGTCTCTTCTACTAGTAACAATCGACCTAGACGTAGACCCTCTCATATTAATCTTTCTAATGCCAATAATAACGCTCTTGTCACCGATTTGCTATCGCCTCGTACGCCACGATCCATTTCTAAATCAAGACGTTCGTCTGTTGTCGCTGAGCATGTTCAAGAAGTTTTCCAAACCGAATCCCGTTCTTCTTCTAGAAGAGGAAGTGTAGTCAGTACTTCAGTACAACCATGGCCTTCGCTATTATCAGATAGCACCAATTCGTATTTTCAGGATATGATTGCACATGATGCTGCACAGGTAAATCCTGACTCGCACGTATTAAAGGCACGTATGTCTTCGGAGGATATCCTTTCGACCGTTTCAGGTTCCAATACGTCAACAAATCGCACTCGCTCTTCGTCATTAACCAGCCTACTCGGATCCACCCACATCGTTAATTTACCTAGTTTCGATGTTCACACCTTGTATAAATTAAAAACCACCAAAACTTCAAAGAAACTCGATCATTTTTTTGGAGAGCATGCACCTCATGACATTTGTATAAAAGAAATTAGAAAAGAAGGTCTAAAAGCCATTCTAGAATCCAAGTCACCTCTATGTTATTTCCTTTATCATTTGTTGCAAGAATATAGCAGTGAAAATTTGGTAAGACATGTTATTTACATAAATGTCGAGTATGTATTAATAATTATAAGAAAATTCTGTTTATTTTTTTAGTTTTTCTTTATCGAGTTAGAGCAATATGAGTCTTTTACTTATATCTCACTTGTTCAGCAACTTGCTACTGCCCAACATATTTATAATACTTACTTAACTAGGAATAGCTATTTTGAGGTTAATTTGGATGATAAAGTGCGTAGAAGTGTCACACAAGCACTTGAACAAAAGAATGCCAAAAATTGCTTTGATACTGCCAAACGTGCCGTTTATGCCCTTTTAGAATCAAGTTTTATGCGTTTCCAGAGTACAGATGTATTTCAAGAAATGGTAGCCAATTGTGGTGAGTCATTAGAAGAAAAACTGTAATAGCTGGAATAATGTACTTTTTATTGATAACTCCAAACTTTTTTTTATTTTTTGCTTTTGGTAGGTGAATTAACTACCCACTATGGCGAAAAGGCTAGAACCGCTGCTGTTAATCGTTTACTCTCATATGTTGAACGCGAACATGAATTGCTTTATACAAATCCACATACAGACTCCCCCGTATTCCAAAGCATTGGTCAGACTACAAAGAGAAGACACGAATTAATTAAATCCATGATTCATGAATTCTGTCGGACTTTGGTCGGTGTGGAATTTAATTATTATCGTCCTGATGATAATAACGTTGTCCCACCTGAATCAGACCAATTAGCAAAGGGAAATCTGGAAACCTCTCCAGGTACAAAGTTCCGCCCTTTCGGAAAAAAGAAATAATTTTATTTCTTTTTAAAGTATATATGATCCTCTTTTTTCATTATTATTATTCTTTTTTTATCATCATTTAATTTATAAGCACTCATAGAATTCATATGCTTTTTATTATTATTATTTATTTATAAGTACTTGTATGCCATGTCTCTCTTTATTAAAAATAAAAATATATTTATATATAAAAAAATAGGCGTAAGATACTGAGCTTCTGCTTTAACTTTTTATGATTATTTTAAACTTTAAAAGAACTTTTTTTTTGGCACATGCTGATCAATGCTGTAACATCGCACCAAAATTAACTCATTTTGTGAACTTTATTTTTATTATTATAACCTGTAATGTATTTCTAATGTTTATTTTCTTCTTATGTGTGTCCTTTATTTGCCCATTTGTTTTCATGACAGTAAATTTTCATACACAATTGAAAAAATCCGTTTTTATCTTTTAAATTAAATCGAATACGTCAACATTACCCAACAAAAACACAGAAGATATAATAAGGCAAACCATTGGTGTTGTTATTAGTTAAATATATCTATAGATGAAGTCTCGATTTCAGAAAAAAAAACGCATCTTTTTTCGTACCAGCTAACGTCTTTTATTAAGATGGTACATTATGGCACATTTACTAAATCAACTATCGTGTTTCTTTTCCGATATGGTATAAAACATTCTCTTTTTTTTGGGGATTTTTTTTTAAAAAAAAAACCAAGATATTAGTCATATGGACGTTTAAATATGCTATAGTTTAAATAATCATTCAATGTGTTTAATTATAAATACTATGTTAATTGTGACAAAAAAAAAAAGGTTTTAACTATGCATATCAAAAGTGTATATAAATTATTTTATTAGCATACCTAGTAACTTTTTTACAGAGGTTTCAATCTTAGGTCTTTTTAATAAAAAATAAGTATATGATTAGTAGTCACTCTGGAGACTTCGGCACTTCCCAACCCTAGTACCTAACTCTAGACCCTAATTCTAACATAAAGACTAAGACACCATAAATCCCACTCCGCATCAATCACTGAAAGTCTTATTCTGTGTAGACTATGTTCATTTTTGTTAAAGCTACTATCATGGCAAGATTTGTCTAATAAATTAGGATCAAGTCAATATATGAAAGTGAATAATAAGTTTACAGCTAAAGTAAAAAATGAATAAAAGTAAAAATAAATACTTGGTACTTGGTACTTTGTCCTAGATAATAAGGAGATAAACCTATTCCAACATTATAATAAGGCGTACTCGGTTTCTGATCACGTGACAATACGCGAGTTAATACCAAATGGTAGTATACATTAAGAAAGACGATTAAGAAGATTAAGATATTAAGATTAAGACATATATATATATATTTATTTTACCTGTGTTGTCTAAAGCCTGAATAGGATTTTTTTTGACACATGTTGATGAACTATACTATAGGATCTTACCCAAACCACCCCTTTTATGAGTTGCTATTATCATCATATATTATTTTAAACATTTTTAACTGTAATTTTAAATTCTATATTTCTTTCTTCTTAGATAATTATTAATTTGCATAACCATTCATTTTTTAAAGATTTTACAGCTCTTTATTTCTCTTTATTCACTCGCTTTCTGATATAAACTAGTTGGATGGAATATGACTATTTTCAAATACCTTTGAAGACGTCTACAAATAGAGAAAGGTAGTCACTTATACGAATACATCTATTTATTTTTTATAGTCCATTACCACTAAAAAAATATATTGGCAAACAGCTTTTATTCTTTAGAAGAAAGCTCTCTTAAGAATAGTTCAACTATCATTCCACACAAATCATGGTTGGAATGGAAAAGACCCTCGTTTTTAACACATTTATCTACATCGTACACTCATAAAACTAGTTTAATTCCTTTTGATTCGCCAAAAGATTACATAAAAAAATGTGTTTTGCTTTGTGCCAAAAAGATAAAATCTAGGGGTGGTACAAAGACATTGCGTTGGAGAGAATATAACGTGGTACTTTCTCCTTCTCAGTTAGAACTTCACTCTTTAAATAAAAAGGTAAAACTCTCTCCTTTATTAGTATTTTTTTTATTAGTTTTATTATTATAAAAACATTTTCTTAATTTTTTTTTTGAATAGAGCTGTAATATTTTTCAACGCGAACATATAATATCATGGACAGGTTCTTCCGAAATATTTCAACTATCTCTTATATCATCTATTGATTTCTCATGGAAATTAGAATCGAAAACAGCTGTTTTTTACTTTCAAGCAGATAATGTAAGGCTATCCCAATCATGGTATCGTGCTTTATATAATGCACTTCCACCTTTCTCAAAGAAATTGTTACCATTATATATCGATCTATGCGTACCTGGACTATCCATTCAGATTCGCATACCTCTTGAGGCACTCAAAACTGATGAAAATGCAGAACTGACCAAAGTCAGAGAATCTGCTCTAACATTGCTACATCACCATGGTCACAGACCTAATCATTGGAATAGCAGAACAGTAGGGCTTTGTTGGAGAATTAATGATGAAATTAGCTGGATTCTTATACCAAACCAGTTGGAACCTGCTTATCTTATCGAACCTAGATTAATTGAAAAGGTAGTCTCATTAAACAAAAAAAAAAAGGAGTGTAAAGGGGATAGACTTACATATGTATAAACACATTCTATTTTTTTTAAAAAAAAAAGAAGTATCAATTGGAGTTGAGATATTATCAACCGCCTACGCCAACTATTTTTATCCCTACTTTTTATGAATCTATTTATGATGGGCGGGAAAACAAGGAACGTAGAGTGGCTTTATTTGATCATTATTTGTTAGTACAGAAACCAGCTACAAGTGGCTGGAAAAAACGTTTTAAACGAATCGAGCAAGATCAAGATCACGTACTAAGTTCGGCAAAATATGCATTCGATCTATCGCTTCACGAGGGAAAAGTGTTTTTTCCTTTAAAAAAATACGAAGAAATTTCGAAATCATCAAAGCAAATCAAGGTAATTTCCCCTGCTTCTCCTCATATCTTTATCTTAATTTAAATTTAATTATTTGAGGGCGGTGTTTAGAAAGAAGGTATGCTTTATGTTAAATCTACTGATCGATTTACGTTTGAGCAGCGTACTTGTTTACTGAGCACAGACGGTGTTTTGGGAGTATTTCGATCTGACCATACAAAAGAGGTAACGATGAAACAGAATTACTATATTTATAGTGGGGAATGCTGCCGATACATTTCAGGTTTACCCTCCCATTGGGCTTGTCGAATGTTCGAAGATGGCTATGAAGAGCCCATATGTCTTCCTTACCAGTGCACTTTTATAATTCGTAACATAGATCAAAAAGAATATATTTTTTTAGCAAAAAATATAAAGGAAAAAGAAGCGTGGTTGCGTGTGCTTGTGAAGTAGTGATGTAAAATTTTAAAAAAGAAAGTTTGTCAAAAATTGAAACGTTAAATATAAAAGGTCTCTTTACTATCATTTGTTTATTTACTGAAAATCATATTACTCTAAATGCCGTGCGGCTGATAAATTTTTTCAGGATGGACAAAATTTACCAATCGTACTGTATATGTTTTTTTTTCTAAAAAATAAAGAAAGCATAAATTTACATAAATATTTACAAATCATGGAGTCGTGTTAAGCATAGTGGTACAAAGAAAGATAGAGAGAAATAATGATAAAACCTCTACCCCAAATGAAGGATGTAGACAAAATGTTACGAATGGAAAACAGAAGTGGCATAATTTGGAGCATAAGATAGAGCTAGCTGTGAAGATTTTAAATCTACATTAACCTGACGGCGTTTAGTAGTTGTTGCTATACGATATCTGTGTGTCACATTTGACGGGATACCATTCCGAACCGAGAATTTTGATTGTTTCATGTGAGTCGACTTTGAATGCTTTCTTAGCGATCTTGAATGAAAGTATGCCTTGTCACATCCAGGTACAGAGCATAAATAGGGACGGATGTTGGAGTGGGTCTTAATATGCGTACTTAATGAATCAGGGCGAGAGAATGCCTTATTACAGCCTTGATTTTTGAAAAATATTATTTTTCTGTTGTTTGTTGTTTTTCTATTATTACTATTGAGTTTTACCTGTTACAGTGCATATAAAAGGACGTTCGCCTGTATGTGTTCTCATATGATTGTGCATCTTATGTCTTTTCATAAAAGGTTTTTTGTCACGCAAACAATTTCTCCACTCACAAAAATAAGTAGCCTGTTTTTTTTTAGCAAGAAGAAAAGACAGGTTTATATTTGTACTCATGAATTGTAATTAAAAATAAAATAATTAATTAAAAAAAGCTTACCTTTCCACTTCCTATATGACTATCACAAATGTGAGTCATAAGCTTATCCAATGTTGAGGCTTTTGCATCACATGAATCCCACTGACAAGAATGCATATTAACCTTATCACCATTGTCCTCCTGATTTGTTTGAACCGAAGAAGAGTCCATACCAAATTGATGATAACTACTTAAGTCATCTGTAAGAAAGAAAGAAATAATTAGAGTATGAGAAAATAAAAATAAAAATCTGTATATATACCATTTGGCAGCCTAGACTTTTTTTCCATCTCAAGTTGAAGCACACGTTCAATCAGCTGTTCTCGTGACAAGTTGGCTAAAGGTGCGTTTTGAATTGTTTCAGAGCGAGTAGTAAGAATAGATTGATTTTGATTATCTAGAATCCTATGACGTATCATACTTATAGATCCAAGAGAAGAAATATCAACCTGGAAATCTTCGGGATATATTTTTTCTAACAACATCATCTGATCTTGACGCTATAATTTAACAAATGTCAGTGCGTTATTAAAAGGTTATTTTTATGCTTTTACATGTGTTTTTTTTTCAAATAAAAAAAAGGGAGACATATAATATAAGTAAACAAATAAATAATTGATGATGATAAACATACTGAAAGCGAAGAATAAGCCGGGGGTTGATTGTCAAGAAAAGAATTTTCCAATAGATCAGTATTCATCTTACAATTGCGAAAATATACAGATGAATAACAGTCTTGGTCGGTTGTATCACATAAAGTTAAATCTTTGAACATATTATCTTCGTCTGGTGAATGAAGAAGAGAAGTATAACTAGTAATTAGTTCAGATAATTTAACATCAGGAGTGTGAATATCAAGAGATGAACAGTCTGAATCGCTGTTTGGAATAGTGATGGATGGAGTATAGACTTCATCAAGTGTATGTGTCCAATCAAGACTGGAAGGCTGTTCCTGCAGCGGAGAGACTGTCTCAAAAAATTAATATCTAAAATTAAAACATGTATATTTACCATCTCACCTTGTTCTATGCACGAAAGAGGAGAAGGGTAGACTGTATTTGCGTAAGTCTGAGTATGATGAATTGAAAACAATGAAGTTTGAACCTTTAATTCTGGTGAGTGAGTAATGGTAGTATAAGGCATTGCGGCTAAGTATATATGCTAAGAGGTTTTTTTTGTTTTGTTTTACAGAGTGAATAAAAAGAAAAGAAGATGTTATAAAAGAATGGTTATAAAGAAATTGTGCTCCAGTCAACTAAAAATACAGAAGAAAGAAAGGGATGAAATAATGGATAGCTGTTTATATTTAAATTTAAAAAGAAAAATCTCAAGTTTATTTTTGTGGAAATTAAGTTCAAAGTAAATAAAAAGCAGGTTGCTTTTTCTGTAATTAAATTATTGCATTTTGATTCGATCTTTTTTAGAAAATATCTTTACTATGAATATCAACAGACTCAAAATTATTTTCAAAAATTACTAATAAAATAACTTAAAATGATAAAGGTGATTAAAGGAGAATCGGTCAAAATAGAGTATAAACATGTGCGTTTTTGTAAAGTAAATTTTCATCAATTTCGTGTCACCTTCATTGAAATTTATAGCAAAGTGGAGCGACTCTTTTTCGTTTTCAGTGATACGCTTTTACTATATAACATGTATTTTTTTTTCTTGAAAAAAACAATAATCTTAATATTAATAATGATATCATGTCCTACTTCGCATGTGCCTTGATCACCCAATATTCTCCAGTCTTTTCACATGAAATATAGAGTAAGAACCAATCATATTTATCACTGATGAATGTTAATGTTCTTACTTTCATTCACCCACTCTATTTTTTTTTCACCAAGGCGAAAAAAAAGGAGAGGGTGATGATTTCCACGTTTATTTTATTATTTTATTGGTATCTATTAATTTCTTAAAGACGCCACTTTGAAAAATAGCGAGTTGATTGAGTAGAAAGGATCAAATACATCACATGTAGAAAACTGTAAGACACGTGGTACTGTGATACTGATACTTGTAATATTAATACTTAATATAACAACTTTTTTCTAGTATGATTATTTCTCGTCATTAAAAATGTCGGTTTTAGTTTCTCGATTTTTTTTGCGTTAATATTCATCTATTTGTGTTTTGTTTTTGAATTTCAATCTCTTGTTTAAGAAGAAATAGAAAGAGCAAAGGTTTATTCAAAAAAGGGAAAGAGCCGAGATAGTTTGATTGAAGGTGCCCTTTCTAATGTTGTTACACTCTTACTCACTTAGTAAAAAATATACACAGTGGCGTAGCACTTATTGTCATCCGACCCTCTATGATTCAAGTTAGGTAGTCTTGTTTATTTCCTATTCTACTCTTCGCTTTTTCTTTCGATAAAAGGAATTAATTATATTCACGGCTGGATTTTCTTACCATTATATAACTTCTCCTTTACTTTTATAATATCTCGAACAATGTTTGCATTAAAAGACGTGATTAAGAATCCTGCTTATTGTTAGAGAAAAAGGTCTCCTTTTTTAATGCTGATCTTACACCAATCCTTGCAGACCTCCTACAAATGGTAATGAAAAATCTGAACAATAGCTCAAAATTAGAAAAAGGAAAGCCGTGCACTCTTCAAACCAAATAAAGAATATCCGAACTAAGCATGAGCTTTTAAAAGAAGCAAAAAAAAATCACGTCTTTTAATCTGAGAAAAGTCATTCACTCAATTTTGTAACGTAAAAACCAAATCCCACTTAATAATATTGTATTCCAAACGGAATGATATAACCGCCTTAAGTCAAAAGGTCGAATATATGTTTGTTTGTTTGTTTTTTTAAAAAAAAAGTCTTTCCCTGTCAAAATTTGAGAAAAAGACAGAAAACCCCAACCATATTCGTTTTCAGTGTACATTTTCTTTTTTGTTTAAGCATAAATACATCAGACAAAAGAAGATCAGCAACTGCTTTGATCTATATTTAACCAGAGAAATAAAAGGAAATATAGCTTTTCTTTAATTTCATCATGACTGGTACACATCTGTATTTTTTTTTTTTTTGATATTGGTGACCCAAAGTATATAAATCAAACTTATACGATGTAGATGAATTTTCAACCTACTAGTAAAAAAACAAAACAAAAAAAGGAAAGGGAAAAAGGGATAGTATGTAGGTAGTTTTTATACAAGGACTACTCGTAGGTAATGCATGATTTAAGCATTAGAGGACCCAGCTCTTCCTGGTACCTCGCTTACATACGTGGCACGTCAAAACGACAGTTACAAAATTCAAATGTTTTTAATACTACTGTTCGTGATAGTTCCGAGAGAAACTTACAAATGGATGACACATATTTTTTAAAAAACCTTTTTTTATCTTTTTTATTTTTTGATACAAACAATAGGACAATATGACCTATCTATTTCATTGATAAGTTTTTTGTTTTGTTTCGAAAGCTTAATATATTTAAATTAAAAACAAGGGTTATCAAAACTAAAACCATTTAAAGAGCAGAAGCACCAGTAATAATATCAACTAAGAAATAAAGAGAATTAGCACTGATTTCATATTACATTTAATAATAATAAAAACTTACTCAATTCGTTAGTAATGACAGCCTGGCGACCACGGTTATAAGTCATGGTCAACTTGCTGATCATTTCACCAGCGTTCTTGGTAGCGTTCTCCATAGCAGCGCGCTTGGCACAGATTTCGGCGGCGTGGCCTTCAACCATAGCCCAGTAGATACCGTTGGCGAAGGAGAATTCCTGAAGGTTAGCAAGGACATCATCCTCAATTTCATAAACAGAGAAGTTAGGAGAGGCCTTGAAGGCTGACTCGGAGAAGGAGTTGATGACATCAGCTTCATAAGAAATGACAGAGTTGAATTTGTTGTAAATAATCTTGGCATTGTCGAATTCGAGTTCGGAACCACCGATAACATCAACGATAGCAGAGGCTTCTTCGAAGGTAGGAACAGTCTTACCAATTTGGTTAAAGGAGATAGCAATGTTCTTGCGAACAGCACGACTCAATTGAGCCTTGGGCTTATCACCAAGAACAACAACGCTGGACTCGGGAGAGGCAAAGACAGCTCTGCGGGTAGCCTTTGAAACACTGGAGTGGACACCACCACAAAGACCACCATCAGAAGAAGCGGCAACGAAAAGGGTCTTGGCGTCGTCAGCAACCTTGGTTTCAGCACTATTGAAAAGAGCTAAAATAAATGACAAAAAGAAAGTCAATAATGCTATTTCTCCACTTTCTCCACTTCCCCTTGATTTGAATTTCAGTTTGATAATTCAATTTCCCCCACACTATTTAAATATGTCATGATACTTTACACTGAGAGGCAGAACCGAAAGCGCGGGCAGCCTCCATACTACGCTGGGCCTTGTTGACCTTGGTGGAAGCAATCATCTTCATGGACTTGGTGATCTTCTCAATGTTCTGAACAGACTTCAAACGTTGCTGAACTAAATAGTTCAACAAAATAAAATAAGAATACATTCCCCTGATATAGAAGATATTTGCGTTTATATATATCAACATACACATATGTACATGTTCATATGTGTGTTTGTTGAATGTATACAACTTTTTGTGTGGTTAATGTATTGTGAGTTGATCTTTTACCTTCTTTCAAGGTAGCCATGTTACGGGCCTGAACAGCCTTGCTATAAATTTAAACGAGTAAGAATGAATGACAGACAGACAAAATCTATTAGATGTTGTTAGCGATATAGTTTACCTGACAGGAGCAGCGGTGGGACGGGCGATGCGAGAAACGGTGGATAACATTTCTAATATATTCCTCGAGTCACGAACAGATAGGGGTGAATATAAAAAAAAAAAAA